>JAQQSU010017228.1:0-10751 GCA_028627135.1 Pseudochirops cupreus | reverse complement strand
CAGGAACTGCACAGAGAGCTGGACAAGGAACTGGGAGCTGTCTGCCTTTGAAACCATGTGACAATTTGGTGAATCCAGGTAGGAGCTAGGACCATGGAAGGGGATCCAGGGAATCTGAGTCAAGCTGAAAGAAGACTTTACTTGGATACTGTGTACTGCCTGAGAAGATTGTAACTTATTTATGACTGAGGGGTGGATGGCCTGTGTATTAGTTTTTTCTCATCACATCAGTTAATTTATATCCACACCCTCTGTCTATGTACATCCCTTTTAAATGTTGTAATAAATGTACCATTCATAAGATTAATAAGTATCATCCTCCCATAAAGGGATATAGACAATTTGCACTTATTGAATAATAAGGTTTTCTCTCTGCTTTTTTTTTTCCTGTTTACCTTTTTATGCCTCTTTGGAGTCTTGTATTTGAAGATCACACTTTCCATTGAACTCTGGCCTTTTCATCAGGAAGGTCTGGAAGTCCCTTATGTCATTGAATGTCAGTCTACTTACCTGAAAGCTTATGCTCTGTTTTTCTGGGTAGTTGATCCCTGGTTGTAGTCCAAATTCCTTTGCCGTACAGAATATCATATTCTAATCCTGTTAATCTTTTAATGTGTTTCTTTCAGGAAACATTGTAAAAATGAGAGATATACAGAAAGATAAAATAAAGGGCAGGAGTAGAATTTTATATGTAAAAAAGCAGGGATAATCATGATCTCAAAGAAAGTTAAAATAGATTTAATCAAAAGTGAAAAATAGAGAAGCTATACTATGTGTGAGCAATATTATTCAATATTGTTTTAGACCATTGAAAATATCTAGGCAAACAGATACTGGAACTATATGAACATAAACCACTTTTTATACAAATAAACTCAGATCTAAATGAAGTAACATTCATTGTTCATAGATAGGTAAAGTCAATATAATTTTTAAAATGACAAATTTACTTAACTAATCTATTTATTTGATGTCATCCCAATTAAATTACTAAAGAAATTACTGACTTAAAAAAATAACAAAGTTCATTTGGAAGAATAAAAGATCAGGAACTTCAAAGAAACCTGGGGGGAAAGATGTAAAGGAAGTAGGTTCAGCAATATCAGACCTTAAACTATATTATAAGGTGAGAACATTGAAGTATAAAAAGGATAATTTCAATTATTTTAAATTAATTTTTTCATATAAATAAAATCTATGTAGCCAAGAATAGAAGGAATGAAGAAAATTAGGGAAAAATCTTTCATAGATGATTTCTCTTAGGAAGTGATTGGATTGGAATATTGCTATGGTATAGGAAACGAAGAGCTGCTTGATTTAGAAAACCATGGAAAGACTTGGACTTATTTAGCAAGATGCTATCCACCTTCACAGAAATAGATGAGAGAAGGACACAAGCATAGTGTAGGCTTACATATAAATGTATGAATGTATATGTGCATATATGTGTATGTTTATAGGTATCTATGTGTATCTATCTATACATACATACATATGTGTGTGTGTGTGTATGTGTGTGTGTGTGTACATCCATGCTGAATTTTAGCCTTCTTTAGACTGGTGGGGGTGGGGAGTGAAGGGAAAAAAATAAAGCATAAGTACACAGCAGAGAGCAAAAGAAAACCATTGAGGAAGGAAAGAAAATCTGGGGAGCTCTGAAAACAATGTGCAGTATTTCTTAGGTTTTCTTGAAATGGTAATTTATTATTTTTAAATTAATTAATTAAATTTAAATTAAATTAATAAATAATAAAATAAAATTTATTTAATTAATTAAGCTTTTATATTCAATCTTCTGTTATGATCCAGTGTGTACATGTCCATGTTTTTTCTTTTTTTCTCACTTTGTGGTTGTTTAAAATATAAAAAAAAAAAAACACAAAAAACCCCATTTAATTCTTTGTATTCAATAGTCAGTTCCATGATGAATTTGAAATAGGAAAGACCTGAGTTCCAGTCCTTCCCTAGGTACTTACTAGTAGGGTGAGCGAGATATTGAACATGGCTGTGCCTCGGGTTCCTCACATATACAATGAAGGGTGTGGACGTGATTGCCTCTAAGTCCCTTTCTGGCCAGATCTGTGACCTTCCTTTGTCCTTGCTCATCTGTGTTTCTGTTGCATTCCATAGCAGAAGGGGGGAAGTGCCTTGAAGGCAAGAGTTGTTTTTGTCGATTTTGTTGTTGGTGCTCCAGTATCTGATATGTGTTTCACTCATCCTTGCTGAGGGGAATCAGATTGATCTCTAGTCTTTTAGTCTGAAAAGCGGCAACTCTTCCTAAACCTCACTCCCTCCTCCATGGATGGTGGGCAGATAAAGATGAAAGGGGCTTCAGAGGGCATCTAGTTCAACCCCTTCCTTTTACACATAGGTAAACTGAGGCCCGGTGGAGTTAATTGACTTGTCCAAGATCATGTGGGTCAATGTATCAGAGATGGAATTTAAAATCAGATCCCCTGATTGCAGAGCCAGAGCTTATGCCCAGTAGGCTTTCGACAATAGCCAATGGCTGCTAGCTTCAACCACTGTTCTAGAGGATAGAGAAAACAGCTTGATCTCTTAGTGTGGTTTAGGAGACTGTGAAGCTCACCATGTCTCTCCCAAGGACTTTCCCAAGAGAGCAGCTTCATCCTTCTCCAGTCTAATCTGTTTAATGAAATCCAGTTGGATTAGGACTGGTCCCAGAGAAATCTGTGTTCCCCAGAGCCCTGTCCCTCCCCCTCTTCATCCTCCCTCTGGCGATACTTTTCTGCTCATGAAAATTTAATGTTCTGCTGTCAGCAAGAAAAAGCTGGGTTTCTCCCAAGTGATGTACAAGTTCTCTGCTGAGCCATCGCAGGGATGACTGACTGGTGGCCAGGGTGCTATGAATAGAAATGACTGACCCCTTTTGCACCATGCTTGAGGATCCCAGGAGTCCATGCAGGAAAGGTGGTTGTTACCGTTGGCATTCAAGGCTGGCTAGGCTCCCCCAGCCTCAGCATGGGGAGCTTCTGGGGGATTCCTTTTCCAAGACAGGAAGGGATTCTCACATGATGAAGTCATTTACTTCCAGAAAAGACACATTTCCTAAACGTAGGATGGCTCCTGGTCACCTTGGATAACAGATTTAGAGCTGGGAAGGGACCTCAGTGGCTAGGCTTCTTGTTTTCCCCAGCTCCAGAGAGGTGATTTGCCCAAAGTCACAATGTAACACAAGTCAGAATTAGAACCCAGGTCCTCTGGATGGCTCCAGAGCAAGTGTTCTTTCCACTCAACCACACTGCCTCCCTAAGAGTAGTGACCCTGAAGGAGGTGTAGTGAAGAGAGAGCCCTGGCTATGACGTTGGAAATCTTATCTCTCCAACCCTTTTTGCCATACACTTTACTATGGACAAAGCACTTAATATGAATTAGAGGCTCGGGACTGGATCTGTGAACTCCAGGCAAGGCAGCTCTCTCCACCAATGCAGATTGGCACTTATCTTAGATTGGCTAGAGCACGGAGAGATTGAACAACTTGTCTAAAGTCACACAGCCAGCATATGTCAGAAGCAAGAATCAAACTCGATCTTCTTGCTTGCAAAGTCAACTCTCTCCTCCCCCACATGGTGTCTCACCACCCCCATCCCCAGCACCGTCAGTATCATCATCATCTCTGTATCACTTTCAGATTTTCAAAATGCTTTACAAGTATAACCTTATTTGATCCTCACAACGACTCTGGGATGCAGGTACTATTATTGTTTCCACCTTCCATCTACAGCTCTGCTTGATTTCAACTCCAGGGAACAAGATGCATGCTGGGTACCCTGGGTGTCCCTCATTTTCTAGCTCGCCTTTGTGTGTTATCTCCCCTCCCTTAACTCCCTGAGAACAGAGTCCCTTTTTTCTTCTCATTTGTAACCTCATCACTTAGCACAGTTTCTGACATGTAGTGGGTGCTTGATAAATATTTCTGGAGTTTAATTTTGCAGAGGAAGAAATTGAACCACAGGTTAGATGACTTGCCCAGGGTCACACAGTTAGTGTCTATCAGAGATAGAATTTGAATTCATTTTCCTCCTTCCAGGTCCATCATTCTATCCTCTGTGCTCTGCTGTCTCCCATCCATTCACTTTTCTGTGAAAATATTTGTGAAGTGAGATGTAGGACTAGATGAGTTCTCTAGAAATTTCCTACTTGAAATCCAGTGACACAAGAATCTACCTTCCCTTTCCCCCACCCCCAATCCTGGCCTATCTAAGAATCTCTCAGTGGTTTTTCTCCTTTGGATAGAATATCATGTCCTAAAGGGAGAGGAGACAGGCGAGATGGGCAGAAATTGGACAAGGTGGAGGGAGAAACAGCCAATCTCGGCTGCTGTTGAAGCAGAACCCCGAGGTTTAACCTTCCTTCCCGATGTCAGGCATGTCACTTCTTGTGCTGTTGATAAACATATCAAGCCTTCCTGAGTGAGTTTATTAAATTAGCCTCTCGGTGTCAAACATGCCCATTCTGCTGATTGATTTTTGATTCTGTTAAATCTTGTATATTGAAGCGTGTTGTGAATGTAACTGGCAGAAGCTGCCATGAGTCAGGTTTAGGTATGGTGTTAGGATCAACTTCCTAATGATGATAATGAGAGCTAGCCTGAACGAACAGGTGGCTTTGGAATATGGTGAGCTCCTGAGCCCTGGAAGTCTTCAAGCAAAGGCTTGTTAGAGACAGAGATTCTTTTTCAGGTAGGTTTGGAATAGGGGACCTTTGAGGTCCCTTCCCCCTCTTGGGCTTCTGTGACTGTGAATAATACAGAACTGTTTTGAAAGGGAAGAAGAGTAGAGAGAGGAGGGAAAGCTAGACTATGCATAACATCAGCAACATAATGGGATTTCTAGCTTGGGGGAACGGCTCTTTTCTTGTAGTCACTGGGGGTGTAGAGTCAGAGGACTTCGTGTGATGCTATGAGCCACTGGGTTTAAAGTTAGGGGACAGCTGAGTTCAAATCCCACCTCTAACCTTAGTTGTGTGACTTAATCCCTCAGGGCCTCAGTTCCCTCATCTGTCAAATGTGACTAAAAATATCTGTAGGATGGGGGTCCATGAACTTGGTTTAAAAATGTGTTGGTAACTGTATTTCAACCTGTTTGATTTTCTTTTGTAATACTATGAATTAGATTTTATGCTTTTATAACCATTATTCTGGGAAGGAGTTCGTAGGTTTCTCCAGATGCCAAAGGGGGTCCATTACATAAAAAAGACTGATTCCTTCCAGTAGAACCTTTCCCAAAGGGTTGTCAGGAAGAAAAAAGTGAGATCATATGTGTAAAGTACACTGTATAATTCTCGGATTATTATTTTCTATTGATATCATTAGAGCACGTGGGAGAACATTCAATGAAAGAAACTGCCTGAAATATTTTGAATGTAATGCCCTGCTCTTTGACCTACAAAGGGGAAATGAAGAGAAAAGCGGTAAAGACATCACACTTGGTTATCAATATTGACTGACATATTTTAAACTCAATATTATTAACTTGAGAGGAAGTCTAGCATACTGGTTAGAGTCATGGCCTCAGAACATGAGACCTGGATTCATGTCCTCCCTTTGACACATATTGGCTTTGTGACCCTGGGAAAGTCATTTAAACTCGGTGTTTTAGGATTGCAAGTGGTTGGCCAAGTGCTGACCTACCTCGTTAGTGAGCATTTCCTCATGCAAGGGCTTCTCTGTAGCAATGAAATTGCTGGTCCAATCCCTAGTGCCTAATATTAATGAAAGATGATTATCCTTTCTTTGTGTAGAGAAGATGTATATGAACACTTTGACTTCAGATGACACAATTATTTAAAGGAAAAAAAACAACTGGAAAGTGTCAAGTTCTGGTTTCTCTCCATTGATCATTTGTGTGACCTTAGGTAAAGCACGTTTTCTGTTGGCCTCAGTTTCCTTTCTTATAAAGCAAGTAGGTTGGACTACATAACCTGAAGTCCCTTCAACTAACATGGTGTGAGTCTATGACTGAACATAGCTCCAGGAACCAGAAAATACGAGTGAAAGCTTGCCTTTGTTATTTTAAGATTTTCTCCTAGTACTGGTAAATGAGAATATAGCTATGACCACTTCTGTACAAATCCCTCACTAGCAGCCTATCCACCTTCATAGATAAAGACTGTGATTTGTCACCTAAAAGGAAATGCTTTAATACTACTGAAGATAATAAAATTAAATCAACTCTTCTATCTTTGTGTTCAGCCTCAATTATCTAAGGAGGTGGTAAGGTCCTAGTCACTGGAGGATTGCCAGTAGAGGCTAGCAGATCTCTTGTTGGGAAAGATGAGGTAGGGATTTTGTCTCAGGTTGTGGTGGAATAAATTGCTCTTGAGCACTGCATGCTTATGAGAGTCTTCGAATTATGGACCCATTGGCTCTGCCTCTGTTGTAATAGCCTCCATCCTGGGTAAGACACCCAGGGCTGACATGGTTAGAGGACTAGGTTTCCTTCTTGAATTTTGCTCAGTCTAAGGAAAATTCGAAGAGATTTCTTTTTCACAGTGGACCTTAAAAATGCTGGCCTGGTGAAGATAAAAACTGCCTTGAAGCCTTTTCCTACTCCCACTAAGTGCATTCAAGTGAATATTGAGTGTGGGGAGAGAGCAGGAAGAGACCCTAATGAGAAAAATATTGGAAAGTCAGTTAAAAACCAATTCCAGTCTCTAAATGAAGGCGAGGGAAAGCCAAGCATCACAGCTGCTTTCTGTAATGGCCAGCCTGCCTCAAAACAGCTCAGCTGTGAAATGATGCTTGCCTGGCCGGTGCGGGCTTCCCTGATGGCCGTCACTGGGCCAGAGGCTGGACGAGGCAGAATGCTGCAGACGCTGATGCTCCTTCCCGGGAGGATCCAGGGTGATTGTGGAAGCTGGCAGTTCTTGCTCAATGATCCTTTTCCAAAGGTCATCCAGGTCATGACTGATTTCTTTCTGAAGTGCTAGCACCAGTAGCCCTATCCCTTAAGGCTGGCCTCTTCTTCATGGGGTACTCTCCAGTCCCTTTGGTCCCAAGGCAGAGAGGAAGACATGGCAGAATCCTGCATCCTGGACATTTGTCAAATCTGCTGGCCCACGTGGCACTGAAGGCTTATGGACATCTAGTGGCTGATGGATGGAGCAGCTCTTGTTCCCATGCAAGCCATATTCAAGTCACTGGCTTGCTGGCAGGGCCATGTTCTACTTTACAGCCAAGGTTGCTCTGGTTTGCTAATTTCACAGGCCAGCAATTAATTGACCTGCTGTTTTATTTATTAAATTGTTAATGGCTTTTTCTTCCCAGAGCCATCTGGGTCACTGGGAAGATATTTTTCCCCTGAGTTCACAGCTGAAATCTACTCAGGAGCATGTTATTTCCAGCTCATAAGACCATGGGATCATCACTGTAGGACTGGAAGCAACCTTAGAGGTCATTTAGGCTAACTGCCTTATTTTGCTGATGAAGAAACTGAGTCACGGGAAAAGGAAGCAATATGCTTGTGCGTACATGGCCAGGCCTGGAATTGGAACCCAGGAATCCTGATCTGGCATCTTTTCCTGAATATGTCTCCAGATTTGGATTAAGATCAGATCCTGTCTTGTGGGTAAATCCTAGTGTATTTGAAAACCTTAAAGGTATATGTAAATGTGAGTTATTATGATGATGATGATGGCATATGGAAGATTGTCTATGATGAACATTTATTAGTTCCTGAACTTCTGTCTCGATTAGTAAGGAAATGAAATTTTCAGTAACATTCCTAGATGAGTATAAAAATACGTTGCTCCTAATCTGTTTTATTTTCTCTTATCTTTCCTGGAGGGGCAAGTGTCCTCCCAGCATTCTTCTTCAATGGAAAAGCACCATCTCTGTACTAGTGCAACCTGTGGGTCTCATCACCTCTGGATCCTCAAGGATTCAGGTTCAAATTGTGACAGCTGTGAAGGCTAATTTACCAATGTCCCTGTTATTCAAGGGTGGGGAAGGAAAGTTCCCCAGGATGCAAGGCATGAGTCAGTTGAGGTCAGCGTCAAGACAGTAAAACATAGAACTAAGTTAGAAATTAATCATAAGCAACAGAAAACACCAGCCAAGTTCTTGAACCAGCACAGTATTAGAAGATCACAGACTGAAGCTGAAAGGGACACTAGTGGTTATTTAGTCCAACAGATGAGGAAACTGAGATCAAGAGGGCGGAGAATGACTTATCTAGGGTCACATAAAGAGTAGGTAGTAGAGGTGGGGTGTCTTACTTTCTCCCAGATTGGTTCAAGAGGTAAGGACCTCTAGGTGAATATCTTTTAATAACTGAAAAGAGAGGATTAAAGCCGTTAGCATGGAGCTCCTAAGCGGTCCGGGGGAGTTGTGCCAGTCAACACCCCCAGGTGATGGGGAAGATGCTTTCCTCCTTGCTGGGTGAAGGGGAAGGCAAAGGAAATCTTTCCAAGAAGTCATAGAATACTGTTCTAAGCCTTTCCCACCCTGTGGAAAAGCCCCTGCTTTTCCGAATGGCGTTTGTACTAAAAGCCCTCTAAGGGACTTTCCAGCTCCCAGTCCTGCAGTTTTATGATGAAACTGAAATTGTATACTTCACAAACATCGATTATACCTCCTGTATGCAAAGCATTGTGCTAGGTTCTGTGGAAGATACAAAGCTTGGCTGAGCCATGGCCCTTGGCCTCATGCTACAGACTGTTATGGGACTAGGGAATGTGTGCAGGTACCTAGTGAGTCAGCCAAGTATAGGGGAAAGAATGGGCCAGTCCGAATGAGGATTTCCTTTGATATCCTTTCCCCTGAGCCTCTGCTACTGTTAGGATAAGGGGGGAGAGGGAAAGGCAACTCTAAACTGGCCAATCAAGGGCTTTCATAGCACGTTAACATGCCAAGTCCATTGAGCAGTGGGATCCCCCTTGGCTGGAGGCAGCCTTGGAGCTCCAACATGATCAGCTGGAAACAGGCAGACGGTATCTGCTCGTGTTCTGTACCAGCCGCCAGGAAGGGCAAAGCTGAGTGTGCTCTGTGACCCTGTCACGTTTATTGAGGATATATTCCATGTATAGCCATGTGCATATATGTGCACATACACATCTCTGCATATACATATGTATTTGTATACACAACGCATATGTGTACACACACACACACACACACCTATAGGCACTCATTGTTTTCCCCATTGAATGTAGGCTTCTTGAGAGCAGAGATTTGCTCGCTTTGGTCTCTGGCTCTGCAGCCTTGGAGTGGTGCCCAGTTGGCTGATTGATTTTCTCAGTCTGGAGAAAAACAAATGTACCTCTTAGTTTTTCCATTTGCTGTCATGCTACAGCAAGCAGCCCCAGGGAGCATACAAATTGTCCTGCAGCGCCGGCCAGCCGGAGAAAAGGCCCAGCAATGCTGGGGACTGTGATGGAAGCTCGTTGGCCCGCTCTGCGTGCCCTTGGGTTTGGCTGCTTCTCTTAGACTTTCAAAGCTCGGGCTCCTTTGGGAGTTTTTCCTTCTGTGTGCGAAAGAACTTGTGTGTAAGACTAATTTCTAGGCTATAAAGCACAGTGGATGGCACTCTGCACAAGGAACGACTTCTCACCGCTGAGTAAGAGCCCAGCTCAGCTTCTGTGTTTAGTTTTGGTTTTAAAATCGTAGGTGGTAATTACACGGTAATTTTGTAGGTTGAACTGAAACAATCTCTTCTGATTTACGGCAGCTGAGGACTACTCTGTGCCTTGGGTACGGCCTCTGCTCAACAAAGCCATCCTCAGCCCGTCAAGATTCTATGCAAGTGCTTCCCCTAGAGGGCGCTATTGATCAGCCTGCTGTTGGGTGTTCAAAGTGACTGCCATTTTTTAGCTAGGCGAGTTTTGTCTCGGAGAATACGCGTGCTACCCACCTTGCATGGTTGTTGTGAGACTCACAGGCTTTGTGTGTCAGCTATTTTTATCAGTGAGAATACACCACGGAGTGGTACCATCAGCTGGGCTCGTTGGGCATGGAGGTGGGTGAGGCTGGAAAGGAAGAAGGTGAGGATTTCCTGTTGGTTACTGGTTCCGTGGGTTCTGGCAGCGGAAGCCCAGATCTTTTACTGGACAGCTTACGGGAGTCTGTGCAGTGCCTCCTTGTCCCCAAGGTGCTTGACTGAGAATATTATTATTATTCCACGTTATGAACACACCAACTGTGTGAGGTGGGTACTAGTAATATTCTTATCCCTTTGAAGATGGAGAAATGGAGGCTCAAAGGTGGCTTGCTTAGCATATTAGCCAGTTAGTTGGGGAGGAAGAACTGGCATCAATCAATCATGGAACATTTATTAAATGCTTACTGAGTGTGAGGCACTGAGTTAAGCTCTTAAGAAAGGCAAAAACAGTCTATGCCCTCAAGGAACTTATATATTCTAGTGGGGGGGGGATATGTAAATAATTAGGGAAACAGATCATTACTGAGTAGATGAAAAATAACTTTAGGGGTAACATTGGCAGCTGGAGGGACCGGGAAAGTACTCTTGCCGGTGGTGGTGGCAATTGGCCTGAGTCTGAAAGGCAGCCAGGGGTTCTCAGAGGCAGAGGGGAGGAGGCAGAGAGCATTAGGGAGGCAGATTTCTCCTAATTTCAGGTCTAGTTGTTGTCTGTCCTTTGTTTTCAAAGAGAACCATGTCTTGAGAAAGATGATGCCATGATTTTTTTTTTACTTTTTTTTTAAATTTAAATTTTATTTTAGTTTGCATCATTCATTTCCACAAGATTTTGAGTTACATATTTTCTCCCCCTCT
>JAQQSU010017227.1:0-10751 GCA_028627135.1 Pseudochirops cupreus | reverse complement strand
GTTCGCAGTGCTGATATGGTTCCTCGTAGCCGAGCTGACTTTAGTGGGAAGTATCTTTGTGTGCGTTTTGGAGTTCCAGGATTGGTTTAGAGTCCTATTTTATGGGTATTTTGGGGTGGCTATGTGAGAGCTGCGATATGTTGCTGCTTCTACGCCGCCATCTTGGCTCCGCCCCCCCAGATACTCCTTTTAACATAGCAGTAGGAACTTTTTTTTTTGGCTTTTTGGAGTCAGGGAGGGCAGGGTAATTGGGGTTAAGTGACTTGCCCAGGATCACACAGCTAGTTTTTGTGTTGAGTGTCTGAGGCCAAATTTGAACTCAGGTCCTCCTGACTCCAGGGCCGGTGCTCCATTCACTGCACCACTCAGTCTCCCCCAAAATTTCTTCCTGTGTATTTATTTTTCTTAAACTAAGAATGCTGAAAAATCAGAAAAGCATGTTAATATTTCCCTGTCAGATTTACCAAGAACATAAAGAACAAGAATCATTTTTAATATGATATTTAAGTTTCTCTTGTTCACCTAGCTGAAAATAGTAACTAAGTATATTTTTCTTGTAAGGAAAATATCCACAAGGTGTTAAGATAACTGGTTTGGTTTAGTGAAACAGTTATCTAAATAAGTAAGATATTAATAATTAAGATATTTTATCTTGTTAGTGAAAATTGTTGTCCTAGTATAGCCTGAAACCACCATCTTCATCTGTAAACTGTTGAATTGAAAATGTTTTGTTTTTGAGTGACTTGATAATGATAACATTTCATGAAAGTCTCAGATTTTTTTCAAACTGCAAGGGACTTAAGAGATTAATCTAATAATATCATGTTAGATATAAACATTTTAGAGCTCAAGACAGGTGTCACACCGTGAGTCACTAAAAGAGTTGAGACAACCTAGGGCACTTTCCACTCCTTGGTGGTTGGCTCTGAGCTCAGTGTGGCTTGTTTAATTGATGATAATGCTGTGAAATGATGTCACCTAGGGCATTGTTGTGTAGGGATAGGCCTATATAGTGATATTCTTTAAAATGCTTCCATGTAAACTATAAATTTATTGGCATTGTTGATTGTACTTATTTCTTCTTATTTCAGGTGATATTGGAAATTATTATTATGGACAGGGTCATCCTATGAAACCTCATAGGATCCGCATGACCCATAACCTGCTGCTAAATTATGGCTTGTACAGAAAAATGGAAATATATGTAAGTATCACCTTTTCACAAGAAGATTCATGATTGAAAATTTAATTGAGCTGCTACTTTGAAATGAGCACAGTTTTGACAAAATTAGTAGTATTAACAGTGGTGAGTGAGAGAAAAATGTCATCAGTCATTGTTCATGTTCAATGTCCATGTTCAAAAATGTCATAGAGAGGCTTTTTCCTCTCTGTGCTCAGCCTCCTTGGAGCCCCTGGGCTTTAAATAGTCTATTGCCTCATATTTAAAGAATCACATTTTAATAACAATATATGAACTTAATTACTTAATAGAATGTGACAATAAGAGGGAAATAAAAAAATATCAAAAAGACATCAAGCATGTTTTTCAGGCACCAGCTTCTTTGTATGTCCTTGCACAGAATGCCGAGGAAAATTCAAAAGAAGTGAGAGTCCCTGCTCTGCTGCAGCACATTGTCTAATTAGGAAGACAAGCCAGAACCACAGAATTTGAGTTAGAAGGTCCATTACATCTCCACCCAGGCCTTTGTTTTTTTATAAGTTGGTAAATGAAGGTTCGGAGAAAGAAAGTGATTTGCCCAAGTTATTTGGCGGTACTGAGTGACTGGATCCCAGGCTCCAATTCTAATATTCCACTGTGCCACATAACCTTAGATACTTGAACAATCTTTTCTTTTCCACCCTGATGTTACTATGTCAGAACCCACCCACACTATTAAAGTTGGAAGGGACCTCAGCAACCATCTAATCCAGTGTATA
Organism: Pseudochirops cupreus; assembly: GCA_028627135.1. Lineage (NCBI taxonomy): Eukaryota > Metazoa > Chordata > Mammalia > Diprotodontia > Pseudocheiridae > Pseudochirops > Pseudochirops cupreus. The sequence continues at coordinate 8,813 of JAQQSU010017227.1, read as the reverse complement.
CCTGAAAATGAATCTTCAGTACAATATATCCAGTTACTAATCATCTGTCCTCTGCTTGAGGACCTCTGCTGAGAAGATACCCACCATATTCCACTTTTTGGATAGATCTGTTAGAAATGTTTCCTAATATCAAGCTTAAATTTTCCTTTTTACAAACCTCTTCATTATTTCTGGTTCTAACTGGAGCCAAATGGAGCAAGTCTAATCCTTGTTCCATTTGACAGCTCTTCAGATACTTGAAGACAGTCCTCACTTAAAGTTAAACATCCCCATTTTCTTTAAGTGATGCTCAAATGAGAACTAACCCAAAGTTCTTTTACCATTCTGGCTGACCAACTTTGGACACTCTCTATTTTATCATTATCCTTCCTAAACTATTCTAGATGTAGTCTGACCTGGGAAGAGTATAGAACAGTGGTTCTCAACCTGTGGGTTCGATCCTTTGGGGGTCGAACGACCTTTTCATAGGGGTCGCCTAAAACCATCGGAAAACACATTATTTCCAGTGGTCTTAGGAACTGAGACACTGCTCCTCTATCTGTCTCCAGGCAGGTCCGCCCACATGCACATATGCCCACATATGAGTATTAAAGGGTTGCAGCAAAACCACTGGTATAGAGGAACCATTATTTCCTTCCTGGAATATCTGCCCTTAATGTAGCCCAAGATTGCATTAGCTTTTTTGATTGCCATATGCCACTGTTGAATTAGGGAGTTTTCACTTCACTAAACCATGCTTCCCCCATTTTATATCTGTGAAGTTGATTACTTGAATCTAAATGTAAAACTTTACATCCTTATTGAATTTCATCTTTTTAGATTCAGTCCAGTGCTCTGTTCAGCCAATCAAGAAGTTTGGGTTTTTTAAAAATACTGAATAGCATTCATTGTTAGCTATTCTTCTTCATCTTTGTGTGTCATACGCAAAGACATCTAAGACATGGATAAAAACATTAAATAGGAAAGGGCTAAGCACAGATCCCTGAGACATTTATCTGGAGATTTCCAAGTTGACTAATACATTAACGACTACTCTATGAAACCAACCATTTAGCTGATTCAGAATCTAATTTTATTTCCCTCTAGTATACAGAATAGTATGAACTGCTTTATCAAATGGTTTACTAAAATCTGAGTAAACCCTATGATATCCCCTGCCCTATCAGCTGAATAATTCTGTCAGAAAAGCAAATGCTGCTATTTTGGCATGACCCATTCTGGATGATACTGTGCTGGCCTTAGTAAGAAAAAAAACCACCCCATTTCATTTCCTAGATGGCCACCAATCATCTCTTTAATGCTCTGTTCTAGAATTTTCTTGGGAATCAAAGGTAAGCTTTCTGGTCTGTAGTATATAAACCATTCTCTTTTGAAAATCAGAACATTACCCTTCTCCAGTCTTTTTAGGTTCTCCTCCAGCCTTCCTTTCTTTCATATATTGTTGACAATGGCTTAACCATCCACCTTCCAGTTTTTTTAGTGCCAGAGCATGAAGTTAGTTTGTCTGAGCTGGGTAACTTGAATTTAGCCATGGCACTTAACTAGATGTTCCTTGGGCATCACCTTCCCTTTAGCCATTTTCATGCAAGTATTTCTATTGTAGAGGTCACTTCTTTAATAAATAAAACAGATGTGGAAAAAAATTGAGCATCTTTGTCTTTTCTCTGTTGTCATTGGACTCTACTACATTAATACTGCCTTCCATTACCTGACTTTGCTCTGATCTTCTGGGCATATCTTTTTATAACTTGTCATTTGCTTAGTAAGTTCCATATTGATTTGCATTGTTCTCTTCATAGCTCCTAGTTTTCCTTCTCATTAGGATTGTGTCCCTTTATTTATTTTCAGGAATTTTATTTTTGAGTGTATCTTGACCTGCCCGAGCTGACTTCCCTTGTAGAATTTTAGTTCATAGGATCTGTAACTGATTCTTCAAAGCCCTTAACCCTTTGAAATCTGCTCTCCCAATATATAAAGTGCATTCCAGACTTTGCCTAGCTTTCCTTTTCGACATTACATATACTACTAGGAAGAAGTAGTCACTTCCGCCCCAAGGGTTCCCATCAGCTCTACTCTAACAGCCAGTTCCTCTGTTCAGTCATCTCCAGAATTGAATTTGCCCTTCTTGTTTCCTTTAGTTTTTGAATGACAAAATCATCATTCAGGCTTGTCAGAAAATTACTAGCAGTGCTTTTTGGCACAAAGGACTCTACCAAATATCTGCATAATTTACATCTTCTATTACCGCTGTATGATGTTTCTTATATCGGGCTTATTTTCTATTTTGTTAAACTTCCCATCTAGTTCCTTTTTCTACCCAGGTGTTCTGTAGTATTCTTTAATGATAAAATCACTTCTGTTTCTCAATCCATTGGTCATCAGCCAAATGCTCTCCAACGTGCTTTTCCCACCCTGGTTCCAGATGTGTGTATTTCCTCACAAAAGTATAATTTTTTTTTTAAATATACAATACTACCATGATCTCCTTTACTCTGTTTTTAAATAATTATACCATAACTTTTTAAGGCATAATCCATCCAGAGTACATTCCAGTTACAGGTTTTATCTCATTAAATTTCAGTGATACCTGCAAAGTTCAAGTTTATTACCTTCTTGCTTTAGAACATCTACTTCTTACTTCTTATTACTTAAACTTGGAACTTTTGTGTATAGCTGTGTGAGGTTATCAGTTTGTAGCAGTTCTGCTTTTGTTTTTGCAACCCCAACACCTAGCATATTGCCTGGTGTACTGTAGAAATGTAATAAATGTTTGTTGGTTAATGGTTTTGTTACCACTGGCTCCTTTCTTGAAATTTGTCTCCTTTGACTTTGTGAGTGTCTCAGTTCCTGTTCTTCTTTTGTTGTAATTACTTACTAGTATCTAGGGTGCTATGTTTAAAGGGCAGTTTTCTCTTTCCCCAGTCCTCTTGTCATCTGACAAAAAATTGAATGATTTGACATCTATGAGGTTCCTCAAAAACCTACCCACTCTGAAAGATACATAATAAAGAGGGATGCATGGTAGTAAAAAGGCATTAAGGCCAGAGCAAGGTCTCTATTCCCAGCTTGAAGATGGAGTGGGATTCTGGATAGACAGAGGGGAAGGGCATTCCAGGGAAAGAGACAGCATGATAAAAACTTGGAGTTGGGAATAATATTTTGGACTGGTCTTTCTGGAATAGGTTAATTTATTTTTTCAGACAGATTTTTTTTTCAGTGATGGCATCAAATAGGAATGTTTAAGCATCCTTTATCAATGAATTTATTTTAAAATAATTAGATATAGTCCTAAAATTCTCATTCTTTTCCTACAGAGGCCTCACAAAGCTACAGCTGAAGAAATGACCAAGTATCACAGTGATGAATACATCAAATTTCTGCGCTCAATAAGGCCAGATAACATGTCTGAGTATAGCAAGCAGATGCAAAGATGTGAGTTTGGATATTAAAAGTAGATGTTAATATTATTTCATAAAATTCCTCTGTTTATATGGAGACTATATATGAGATTATATAAAGCTTATCTCAAATGATCACTTACAAGTATGATAGGATTAACATTGATCTTATTCATCACTGCCACTCTATATGTATTTTATCAATGCATATTAAGATATTGACATTTACAGAAAGTGCCTAGACAGCAAATTTTTTTGCTTCAATTAATTTTCAGTACTGCTTAATGACAAATGATAGTAACAATGACAACTTTATATAGTACTTAAAATTCACCAAACAGTTTATATCCAGGATTTAATTTAAGCCTAATAGCAACCCTGTAAGATAGATACTTCAGATTTTAGACTCCCCATTTTATTGATGGGGAAACTGAACTCAGATGTTAGAAATTCCTTTCTATGGGTAAAATGAATTAATGAAAGTTTGTAGTCACTTGGAAATGATTAAAATGATATTTCATGAGTCTTAATTGTGCTATAATAGTGTTTGTCCTAATTTACAAAGGATTGATTTAGGACTGTAAAAGTAATATAACTAGAAAATTCCAGGATTTCAAAATTGAGTTATTAACTTTTATTTGTTGGCTGTAGAGACTGATATAACAAACTTTTAAAGGTAAACTAGCATGAACTTTTGAATACTAACAAATTAGTGTGATCTCGAAACTGACCGTCTTCAGCGGTAAAAACAAAAAGGGATAATAATAACACCTACCTCACAGGGTCAGAGATTGTGAGGGTCAAATGAGATATTTGTAAAACCATTAGCCTGGTGCTTGATTTACAGTGGGCACTTTTAAGTATTTGTTCTGTTAGCCCTTATAACTGTTTTTGTACATATGGATTTCTTGGTGCAAGTAACCTACTTGGAGGGGAATGCCTAGTTCTCTAGTAGTGAACTTTCTGGGTCAACTTGTATAAGTAATTTAGGTATTTTTTTAATACAATTACCAACTTTTGTGCTCCAATCCACAGTAATTTAGTGCTACTGTATTCCTGTAGCTCTTCTAACATTTTCCCTTCTTTTAGCATTTTTGTAGTTTGAAGGGTATGATTTCTAGCTTTGTAATTTTCCTTTCTCTGATTATTAGTGATTTTTGAACATTTTTTAAAGTGGTTGTGGAAACTTATATTCTTTTGAAAACTTCCTATTCTTTGGACACTTGTCTATTGTGGAATGTTTCTTAGTTTTATAGATTTGTGTAAACTCCTTACATTTTTTGGTTGTCAGATATTTGTCCGTTATTTAACGCAAAGGAATTTTGTTTCTTACTCCATTAACTTATTCTAGCTGAATGAATTTCATTTGGGCATTAGTTTTTAAATTTTATATCATCTTAATTGTCTGTTTTGTCATGTGATCTCTTCTATTTTGTGTCTAGTTATGAATTTTTCCCCTTCTCGTTCTTTCATATTTTTAAAATGGTTTAGCTTTTTATTTAGGTCTTTTGTCCATTTGGATTTATTGTGGCAGATGGTATAAGATGTTGCTCTTAATCTTTGTTTCACTGGACTGCTTTCTAGTTTTCTGAGCATTTCGTGTTGAATGAGGAATCTGCTTCTTAGTAATTAGTATTTTTAGATTTATTAAATACTGAGTTACTGTGTTCATTTGTTTAGGAGCATTATTTAGCTGTTCTCTTCCATTGTATTTATGTGTGTGTCTGTATATGTAATAACCATTACCAGATCACTTTTTATGATTATTGTTATCACGTGGCTTGAAGGAGATCTGTTAATCTTAAACTGCCATCATCCTTTTTATTCAGTATTTCTCTTGAAAAATAAATTTTGATGTTTTTGTCTAGTGCTATGAAGTGGTATATCATTGCCTCTCATTTAGTCTGTTAAAGTATCTGTTCTCTTCTTTTTCTGACTACCAGTGTTTCCTTATTCTGTCACATAAAATGCTTCCATGTACACATTTTATTGCATAATTTTATTTCTCGAAAACCTCCGCATTGCTTCCTGAATGAAACTTTGACTTCTTAGCTGGATGTTCAAGGCCCTTCACAACCTGACTCTAATCTACCTTTCCAGTCTCTGTGACACTACTCCCTCTCAAACTGTACTAGTTGATAAATATGAAAACTTTCCTTTTCTTACTTCTGGCTGATCCTACAAGAAATTTTCCCTGAAGCAAACCTCCAGACAAAAATAATCTCTCTTCTTTGGAATCTTATAACACTTTTATATTTTTTATGCATTTGTGCACCTGCCTTATACTAACTCCAAAGATCCTTCATGATAGTGACTAACTTTAGTCCTTTATACATACAAGGTGCTTAATATTTGTTATCTTTAATTTTTTTTTGCATTGATACATTAGGTTAAATTGGACTTTTGTACTTCTTTCACAGTTAATGTTGGAGAAGATTGTCCTGTGTTTGATGGGCTTTTTGAGTTCTGCCAGCTTTCAACTGGTGGCTCTGTTGGTAAGTAATCTTGATTTAATCCTGCATCCACAAATGGGTTTAAAGTTTAAGTCTTCCCATTTTTAAAACACCTGGTAGACACTAAAATACTTCTTGACTCGAAAATCAAGACCTAAAAATTCCCCATCTTTTGTGTAATAAAGAAATATGCTAAATCCTTTCTTATTTTATCCATTGTTAGACCTAACATAATTTTCCCCTTTTTAAATTTCTCTTTCTCAGCTGGGGCAGTAAAATTAAACAGACAACAGACTGACATGGCTGTTAACTGGGCTGGAGGTCTTCATCATGCAAAGAAATCAGAGGCATCAGGTTTCTGTTATGTTAATGATATTGTCCTTGCCATCCTAGAATTGCTAAAGTAAGTTCATTATTAATGGTTACTTTTTTTGATATTGTAACTATATTGAAAATCTCATATATTAGTGAAAATACCCCTTCCCCTATTAGCAAAAGATAATTTAAAAATTATTTTATTCATCTTGAGTCTTGACTTGTATCCGTTTACTCCAACATTAAGAGTGCTTTTTCTTCACAATTTTTGGAAGAGAAGAAAATGTTAAATGTGCAAAACTCAAAATTAATGTCTGATTATGATTTTCTGTTGTAAGAAGGTAAGAAATGCCCAGTTACCATTGGGAATATTAAAGGATTCTTTGAAGACTTAAGAAAGGTGAGAAGGGAATAGACTTTCACCAAGTAATCAGTAAATAATTATATTGAATGACCTACAAGTTTTGAGGTGTTTCTCTTAGCTTTATAGGCCATAATCAGGACCTGATGTTTTCTTTTTGTTGTTGCCATTCTCTGTGTGGTTTTAGAGTTTCGTCACCTTTCGTCCTTAATGGGTTAGAGGGGATAGGGCAGCTAATAGCATCCAGGATTTCTCCTCACCACTTCATAGATCTACTATAGTTGTGTTTCATGATCAGAAAATCTTTCCTTATAATTGTTGGAAACACCAACAGGTATTATATTACATTAAAACAGAAATGTGTGGGAAGACTAGTACTTTTTGCCTGAATTTTACACAAAGAGATTAAAGAAATAGCACCCAGAGTGTAAGAATAAAAAAATACCACTATACTGAAAGTATTCATTGAATTGAATGCTAATTTTCTTATAATTCAAGTGATCATTGATTGTCACTCCAAATAGCTTTTTGAATTTGCCAAATTCCTTCTTTCTTAACAAATGTTTAGAATTAATTTAGTTTAAGAACTAATATTTTCTGCATTTATTTTCCTGTAAATGTTTATTTCCTATAAATCTTTTTGTAGGTACCATCAGAGAGTTCTGTACATTGATATTGATATCCATCATGGTGATGGTGTTGAGGAAGCATTTTATACAACAGACCGTGTAATGACTGTATCATTCCACAAATATGGTGAATATTTTCCTGGCACAGGAGATTTGAGGGTAAGACTACTAAGTGTTTTAATTTCTTTCCAGATGGGGAATTATAGAGTTCAAATGTGAGCTAATTAATGCATATGCCTTGTTAATTTCTGTGTGTTATACACAATATTTCCTCAACAGAATCTTATTAAGCACCTACCATTGTAAGAGATGCTTGTCTTTGTGAACCACTGCATAAGTAATGTAACCATTAAATATTGTTAGTTCTTAAAATGATTGTAATTAACTGTTTGTAATTTTCATCATTTTTCTCAAACAAATAATTCTTGGATTTTGCTTGTTTTTCTGGATCAGGTGAATATAGGTATTTTACTAAATCTGTACTAAACTAAATAGGGGTCCTTCAGCCAATTCCCATATGCAAGCCCTACCTTGGTATCCAGTTTGAATCTTAATAGTTTTGTATGTTTAAATATCATAGAAATATATGTCTTTTACAGCTTTATTAACAACAAAGGAGAATCAAGTTAATTGTGAAAGGAAAAAGATGGTGTTTTTGTTTTTAGTAAGGCTTTTAATCCAATTTCTGCACATTCAGAATACTGCATTGATTGGTAGCTTAAGCTGTCCCATGTACCTCTCTTACACTGTCAGTTGTCTATAAAGACTAGTTACTATTTACTATTATACTATAAAATATGTACTATAAATTTTGACTGTCCAAATCTTCCATTTTTAATATTGTATTAGTTTAGTATAGTGGAAACTACCTATTTAGGTAGTTTAGTATAGTGGAAAGAACACTTGATTCGGAATTGAGAACTGGATTCAAATTCTAGCTCCTGCTGCTTATGATCTGGGTGACTCTGGTTACCCAGAAGTTAATTGGTTAGTGAGTAATTAACCGTTCAAGGTTCCAGTTTCTGCTTTTGTACAAAATGAAGGTATTGGAACTAGTTTCTCTCTTACCACTTAGAATCCTGAGTCCTTCAACCTAATTATTATCACCTACAAAGTAATGCTTTTATGGCACTAGGTGACTTTAAGTGGGATACAACATTATGTTTAGGGTAAAGTGTGTTTTGTTACTCAAGCAAATTTGTTTCTATCTTTTGCTTGGCACTCATTTATGAAGAATGAAATTGTTCCTTCAAAAAGTATTTTTTCAGTAACAGAGCACGTACTGGGATTATTTTCTCCTTTTTTTGTTATTGGGTAATGAGTCTGCATCTATGATTTCATTGGTGTAAAGAGCTTTCTCTATCAATTGAAGGTCAGCAGTCCTACAATTTGTATTCTTAGGGAAGTTTCAGACTCACTGTCTTTCTCTTAGGAATAAAGAGATAAAATGAGTGTGCAGACCTTCAGAAAGCATATATGTTATCAGATGGTAATACTTAAATGAAACCACTCTTCCTAAAAATTCGGCTTTGTCTTAAAGTATGTCAGAAATTTGCTGTCAGTATGCCATTTGTTTTATACCAATACTAATTAATTTTCCTAAGTTTGCTTACAAAATAGATTTAGTGATAAATTAAATGTCTTTATTGCAGTAATT
>JAQQSU010017226.1:0-10752 GCA_028627135.1 Pseudochirops cupreus | reverse complement strand
TGTTTCATGTTCTTCTGGGCAGGTGGGATTCAAATTTTCTTCCACAAAATGACTAATATGGAAACTGTTTGTTGCTCTTATTCATCCTTTGTTCTTGAAGAGGACCATGGCAACAAGGAGGTGATGCCATGACACACAAGTGAAATGGATTTAAGAAGGGGAGGGCTAGGAGGGCCGAGCAAAGGCACCAGCCTCACCTTCTCTTCCAGAGCCATCTGGGTCTAGTGGCAGGACATATATCAGGATGACTAGAGATGACTCTGGATGCAGGGGGAGGGAGACCTTGGTATTGATTGGCCAAGAATAGGTCCCAGGCCAAGACCCACTTTGTCACTATTTGGGCCTGATTGACTCAGAGTGAATGTAAATAGCAGCTCTTTCTGTTTTGGCCAGAAATCCTGAGGGACTTCCCCTCCCACGCTGATTTTTTTTGGACTAGGGAACAGAGGCCATTCTCTGCCTCTTTTCTTACCTAGCCTTAATCAATGAATGGGCATTGCCTCAGTCAAACTTAGACCTGGGAAATATGGAAATGTTTTATGTGGATGGCACATGCATAACTGTAAGGCTACTAATTCCCCTGGCTGGGGAACCCTGTACCTCCCCCATAAGTGTGGGGTGTTCTTTGTCAAAACAAAGGAATAGGCCAAGGATGTCCAGTTTGATTGTAGGTAGTAGTTTAATCAATCATTGTGATTACTTACAAAGCCAGGCTAATCTTCAGTTTGAGATGGCAGCCAGACAGTTCAGGGAATTCCCACAAAAGAACCCAAAAATGCCCATGGAAATTATAGAAACTAGACAAAGGAAGGAGGAGCTAGAGAAGGCTTCACTTCTAACTGGTGAGTATTTTGGGTTTTCTGCTTAGTAACGAGCTTGGGTTTTAAACCAATATTATGCCAAAACATAAATTTGTGTCACAAAATTACCATTATTGCCTTCATCAATCATAATATTTTAAGTAATGCCTGAGTTTTTTAACTCAGGTTTTTTAACAGGTCACATGTTCGGTCTTCCATCTTTCACAGAGTTCAAGTTTTTATGGCTTTTCACTTTTTATCGTATTTTAGGGCTTTTCCACAATCAGGACACCATGATCCACCATTGAAAAGCTGGCCAAAAATTCTTTTCAAATGTCTTCTGTAAGGTCCCTGGGGTAGCTCTATACTGGGGTGTTTAGGGCCTTTTTGGGTATAGTCAGGATGGTGCCATTTGTAAGCCATAAACCCAAGAAGTAATATAAGCACAGATAGGAAAACAACAAGACCAAGGAGAAAATTATCACAGTTCTTACAATTTTCTTCCATTCCATCCTTATGGGGGTGAAGGAAGAACCAATGGCATTTGGAGATTAATGGGAGAGCTGAATTTCTGAACATAGTACAGGGTAGTTTAGTTTCTGGACTAGATTCAGAGACAAATAAACATGGCTTGGGCAGTATTACAACATACTGGGAGTGACAGAAAATAGAATCAATTACAAAATGGGATCAAAAGTATTTGCTTTTCTCAATTTCCTCCTTTTTCTCAACCCACCCCCAACATCCATTTAATTAACAATATTTGTCTTGGAATTCAGACATTCCATGTAGTTGTCTGGCCTCTGGAACATCTTTACTTGGGGCAATCTGAAAAATATCTTGTCCTCAGGAGCGACTCTATAGTAGAATTGTTTTTCTGGTTCCAAGTTTCTTGTAGAGATTCCTTAGATGTTCCTGCTAAAACCTTTTACAAAACAGATCTCAATACAAGTTAGTATAACCTCTCAAATTTTACTTCTCCAATAACTAGGTCACATTGTAAAAAGCAGTTGAGACCTTTAAGGTCCTGGTCTTAACAAGAGAGTGTCAAAGTAGGAACCCAGAAGTTGTTTGAAGCTTCAAAAAATTTAGGTTTTTACCTGCCCAAGGAAAATCATTTACATTTGATATACAGGATTGTCTGATCTTGTTACTTTCTCAAAAGTTTCCACTCTGATTCCAATTCCTTTTGGAGGATCACATGCTATTGAGGAATCAATCCTATACAAGAAAATGTAAGTAGCAACATTCTTACAGGTAGAAACTTTCTGCTCCTGAGTTCAATAGTTACACAAATGAATTTATTTATAAAAAGCTGACTTTGCTGCAATGAAAATTAAAGACTTGGAAGAATATTTAAACAATTAATTCCAAAACAGTGCATATCAGAAAGTTTTTACAATAAAACAAGTTTCTACCACATTAGTAATAAACTTGAACGAAATTGACTTTTCCATTATCTAACACAAAAAAGACATTACTTTCCTTTAAGAAAACTGATTGCACTGAAATTCTCTTCCCCAAACCAAACTGAAGATGTTTCTGATTTCTACCCCACAAATTAATCAATTCTTATGTATGTTTCACAAACTTTTTTATCTTTGCCTAAATATTGTCCCCTTATTCAGAAAGGATCAACTATTTCAGGGACATAATCTTTCACATGACTATGCAGACATGCAAATGACAAGCCCAAGTATTAATTTACCTCATTGCTTGGAATACTGAATGACTCCACATTTAGACTGAAAACAGCACTTTCTAACATACTTGTATTGTGCTTATATTTTTTCTGACCATTTGTTCTGATAATAGGAATTTCTTACCAAAGAAAAAAACCAGGGAAATGCTTATAAAAGTATCAAACAAGTCCTTTATGCTTAAGCCTAAGGGCACATATATGACATGATAAAGCATCCTCCCTTGTTTTTGATTTCAAGTCAGAGTCACAGTTTAACAACCAATCATCAAGGAATAATTCTACCTCAACCCCAGAGTCAGGAATAGCCAGATGGTAAAAATTCCTGTTCAAAGGAACACAATGAGGAAACTGAACCAGGAAGATCCCACCTTAGGTTGATGCCAAGGTTGTCCTCTCAGCATTGTCCCAGATGCAGATTTCTACCTGTAATACTTCAGAATCACATTCCCTCTGAGTAGCTTGCAGCATTTCTTGTGAATGGAGGATTACTGACTTGATGATTCATCAGACAACTATTCCTAAATCTATACCTCAAAATAAAATCAGTTATATACCCAAGAGCTTTTACCTCAAATGACAAGTTTCACTAATCACAGACTAGATAACATTATTTTATTTTTTATTTTTTTTGTTGCAGGGGGGAAGGCATGGCAATTGGGGTTAAGTGTCTTGGCCAAAGTCACATGGCTAGTAAGTGTCAAGTGTCTCAGGCCGGATTTGAACTCAGGTCCTCCTGACTCCAGGCCTGGTGCTCTATTCACTGTCCCAACTAGCCACCCCCTAGATACAATTATTTTTACTGTCATGGAGCAACAATAAGAAAAAATTTTTACCAGGACTCACATAGCAGATTTTATTTAAGATCTTCCATTTGTTTTCTTTTTGTCTCAAATTTAAATTTGTTCTGGTGTACAAACCAACCATTAGAAACAATTTCTATATTATATATAAACTTGAAAATCCTCAGTAAGCCAAGTTCATGGTTCAGGAACTCCATAAACCAAACAAAATCTTTTCCTAGGGTTGGTGACCTTACCCACACAGATGATTTCCAGGAACATGGAAAGTTTATAAAATAAGGGAAACTGACAGGAACCCCAGAAAAGGTGCTGATCTGAATGCCCCTGCATGCCCACCTAATGATATATTCTTCCTCTGGACGGCCACATACTCTGGCAAGTCCCCTATTTTCTTTCCTAATTCAGTTTGTTTGGCCCTGATTGAATCTACCCCATTTCCTTATATGGCTACCCACTTGCCAGGATGTCATTCAGGTTTCCCATATAGCATTCTGGATTCTGTACTGGTATCTACCAGAGCTGACATGGTTTATTTTTTTCAACCCAGAATATAGTAACTGGTACATGGAGCATCCATTTACCCACTCTAGCCCTATATTGGAGGTGACCTTGTCTGTCTTCCCAGGGGAAGGGGGTGGGGCGTATCCTTCTCACCTACCCTTAGAGCTGCAGTGAATTGTGTTCTTTGAAACCACCCCCCAGGTGCATAGACTAACACTGCTGCACACACTCATAACCTAAGGAGGACTGCTCTGAATGGGCAGAAACAATCCTGATAGGGCTTTCAACTGATCCCTTCCTTTCCACACACAGAGATTAGTCACCAGTTTTAGGTTTTAATATTAAAACAATAACCCCAAATAACTTAGTTTACAATCTACAACCTTCCTAAGTGATAGCCAAATTGTTTTAGCTGTAACTTCCTCATAACTACATGGAAAGGTGAGAATTGCCAGTTCTCCAAATGGGAGTTAGAAAACATGATAAGAGGGTGAGCAGAACTGATAAAATAATATAACAGGTTTTTAAACAATTTTACACTTTTAGTTTCTTTCAGTTGATACTTTAATTACATCCAGATTATGAAAAGTTGCTTGACATACCGGATGTGAAAATTTACCAATCTGAAGCATTCTTATGTATTTCAGCCCCTTATTATCTCTGCAGGGCATGCTCCCCTTTTTGCCCCACTGTACCACCACAATTGCTTCAAAATGTTCTTCCCAACCAGAACATCATTATGTTCTAATCCTAACCCAGTCTTGGTTCACTCCAACCATCCACTAGCATGTTGCCTACACTCATGTTGAGCAAACCTGGAGAAACAGTAAGTGGAGAAATGGAATAAATAGACATTCATGGAAATAGAAGACTTTTAAGCATTCCTGATGAAAGGGCCAGACCTGAATAGAAAATTTGACTTTCAAATACAAGAATCAAGGTAAGCATAACAAGGAAAACAGAAAAGGGAAATGAAAAGGGACTTAATAAGATTGAATTGTTTACATTCCTACATGTGAACATAATATTGGCAACTTATAAAACCTATCTCATTATTAGGATAGTTAGGAGTAGACAGCAGGCACAAGTGTGAGTTGAATATGAAGGGATAACATCTAAAAAAATAAAATCAAGGGATGAGAAAAGAATGTACTGGAAGAAAGAGAAGAGAGGTAGAATAGGGTAAATAACCACATAAAAGAGGCAAGAAAAGGCTTTTAAAATGGAGCGGAAGGGGATAAGAAAAGGGGGATGTGATAAAAAGGAGAGTAGCTTTGAGGAGGGGGTAGTTAGAAGCAAAATATTTTTGAGGAGGAACAGGATGGAAAGGAGAGAGGACAATAAATGAGGAGGGGGGAATAAGATGAGGGAAATACAGTTACCAATAGTAATTGTGAAAAATTTTGAAGTTTCTGTGATAAAAGCCTCATTTCTCAAACATATAAAGAAGTGAGTCAAAAAAATAAAAATAAGAGCCATTCTCCAGGTGATAAATGATCAGAAGATGTGAACAGTTTTCAGATGAAGTCATCAAAGCAATCTGTAGACATATGAAAAATAGTCTAAATCACAACTGAGTAGAGAAATGCAAAGTAAAAAATTGTAGAGTACTACCTCACACATAGAAGATTGGCTAAGGAGACAGAAAAGGAAAATGACAAATATGGGAGGGGATGTGGGAAAATAGTGACATTAATTAATGCACTCTGGGTGGAGTGGTGAATGAATGTAACCATTCTGTAGAGAAATTTGAAAGTATACTCAGACGACTATAAAACCATGCATACCCTTTGAACTAGAACCACTAGTACAGTACCAATACCACCAGTAGATCTGTATCCCAAAAGACATTTAAAAAAAAGGAAAAGGAGGGGCAGTTAGGTGGCACAGTGAACAGAGCACCAGCCCTGGAGTGAGGAGTACTTGAATTCAAATCCTGCCTCAGACACTTAACACTTAATAGCAATGTGACCTTGTGCAACTCACTTAACCCCAATTGTCCAACATTACCCCCTCCAAAAGAAAAAAAGGAGAAGGACCTACATGTGCAGAAATATTTATATCAGCTTCTTTCTGGTGGCAAAGAATTGGAAATTGAAAGGATGAGCATCAGTTGGGGAAACGGGGATTAATTTGTGGTACACAATTGTGATAGAATGCAATAATGCTATAAGAAATGATGACCAGGATAGTCTCAGATAAACCTAGAGTGATTTACATGAACTAATCAAAAGTGAAATGAGTAGTATCAGGAAAACATGGTATCTAAGAGAATAGTAACAGTTCTACTATAAGATGATCAGGTATGAACAATTAGCAACATAAAGGTCCAAGACAGCTCTGCAGCACTTATGATGAAAAAAGTTATCCATTCCCAGAGAAAGAACTGATGGTGTCTGAATAAAGATCAAAGCATACATTTTTAAAACTATTTTTCTTGAGGGTTTATTTTGGTCTCTGTTTTCTTTGAAAATATAACTAATATAGAAATATGTTTTGCATGATCACACAAGTGTAACCTATAACAAATAGTATTCCTGCTCAGTGGTGGAGAGGAGGGTGTTGATTGAGAGAGAGGAGGGGAGAGAATTTCGAACTCAATTTAAAAAAAAGTATTAAAAATTGTTTTACCTATAATTGGGGAAAAATAAATTCCTAAGTGAATATTAAAACAACAACAACAACACTATGAGTGGACAGCTCTAGAGACCATTTCCATAATGTGAATTTACCCAAGGATGTGGAAAAGGGTAGAAGGGGTCTGCACCCCCGCAGAGGAGGGGTCCGCAAATGGTTGAAGGACACATGGGGGTTGTGCACAAAGAAGCAAGAGGAGGAAGAGCAACACATGGCTGGAGAAGCCAGCCACATGAGGGCCTGGCAGGAACTGAAAGGAAGAACATGCTAGTAGGCAGACCCATGGGGGCCAGGCACAGAAGCATGTAGGAGACAAGAGGTGACATGTGGAGGGGACCAGGGAAAGACATACATTACCCCAGCGTGGATGGACAAAATACCAAACCACAGGGACCAAACTCTCCAACGAGTAGGCAGCATGAAATCAAGGTCTCCTCTCTAAGAACTGGAGGTGTCAAGCCAAGCCCAGATCCAGAAGTATTGGTAGTTTTCTCTCTGCAGGTCTGTTCTTCTTGGAGGATTTTTTAAACCTTTTCTTTGGAGGATTGGGAGGAGGGATTGAGTAGGTGGTAGGAAGCCACAGAGTACCAAGTGGAGGGACAGGAGCAGAAAGAGATCCTACTACATTACAGTAAAGTTTAAATGGTTGGGTTTTTGCGAATGCAGAATTCTTCCTCACATAAAGTCCAATTCGTATATTGTGAATTTACATAAAGTAACATCTGTCTGTACTACTTTCCATTCCTATTCACTTTTCTCCAGAGGGCTTTCATATCTAAGTTTTCTAAAATTGTGTAAAAACCCAACCGGTTCCCTAGGAATGCAAGGCTGTTAGGACCTCCACCATGAGCAACACCACCAGTGGCAGGTGTCCCTCTCAAGAGATCCTGTTCCTCTGGTTTGACAGAAAGTCTCCTAGTGATTAGGATCACTCTTTGACTGAATCCAAACTTCACAGAACAAATCCCCTTATTAAAAGGATTTGTTCTACTAATTCATTGTTGGTGAAGTTGTGAATCGATCCAACCATTCTGGAAAGCAATTTGGAACTATGCCCAAAGGGCTATGAAAAATGTGCATACCCTTTGACCCAGCAATACCACTTCTAGGGCTATATCCTAAAGAGATCATAAAAATGGGAAAAGGACCCATATGTACAAAAATATGTATAGCAGCTCTTTTTGTAGTGGATAAGAACTGGAAATTGAGGGGATACCCATCAATTGGGGAATGGCTGAACAAGTTGTGGCATATGAATGTAATGGAATGCTATTGTACTATAAGAACTGATGAACAGGCAGACTTCAGAAAAACCTGAAAAGACTTATATGAACCGATGCTGAGTGAATTGAGCAGAACTAGAACATTGTATACAATAACAGTCACAGTGTGTGATGACTGACTTCAATAGACTTAGCTCTTCTCAGCAAGGCAAGGACCTAAAATAATTCCAAAAGACATGATGGAAAATGCCATACACATCCAGAAAAAGAAATATGCACCTTCAATGCAGATTGAAGCAGACCATTTTTTTTTGTTTTGTTTTTCTTTCTCATGGTTCCTCTTATTCATTCTAATTCTTCTATACAATATGACTACTGTGAAAATATATTTAATAGGAATGTATATGTAGAGACTATATCAGATTGCATACCTGTCTTGAGGAGGGGGAGGGGAGGCAAGGGGAGAAAATTTAAAACGTATGGAGGTCAATGCTGAAAACAAAAAATAAATAGATAAACTTTTAGAAATTCTTAAGAATATGCATAAAAAAGAAAATAAAACAATTATTGTATCAACATTTTAAAATGCAAAACTTGGACTCAGTCAAAAGGACCCAAAGACCTAGAGGGCTGGCCACATGTGGCCTCAAAGCTGGAAGTTCCCCACCCCTATGTTAACCTTTCTTTGAGGAGTCTAGAGAGAAGCCAAAACAGTGCATATCAATCAGTTGTTTAAAATAAAATGTGTACTACATTAGTAACAAACTTGAATGAAATTAACTTTTCCAATAATGGAACACAAAAAAAGGGAGTTACATCCCTATAGAAAATTGATTGCACTGAAATTCTCTTCCCCAAACCAAACTGAAAATGTGACTGATTGCTACCCCACAAATTAATAAATTCCTATCTTTCTTTCACAAACTTTAAAAAAATTGCCAAATTATTCCCATATAATTGAGAAAGGATGAGTTATTTCAGGGACTTATGCTTTCACATGAGTACGCTGGCAGGCAGGTGACAAGCCCAAGTATGAATTTACCTAGTTATTTGGGATATGGAATGACTACACATTTGGATTGAAAACAGCAACATCTCACATACTTATATTGTGCTTCTATCTTTTCTGACCACTTGTTCTGATTATAGTAAATAGTTACAAATGAATAAATAGGTACATGATTTTAAAAGCACCAAACTAGTCCTTCAGGCTTAAACCTCAGGGCACAAAAATGACAGGATAAAGCAGTGGTTCTCAACCTGCGGGTCAAGACCCCTTTGGGGTGAAACGACCCTTTCACAGGTGTCACAGGGGCCACCTAAGACCATCAGAAAACACATATTTCCGATGGTCTTAGGAACCAAGACACTGCTCCTCTATCTCCAGGTGGATCCTCTTACATGCAGATACGCTCACATATGAATATTAAAGGGTCACAGCATTAGGAAGGTTGAGAATCACTGGGATAAAGCAACCATAGCCTTGTTTGATTTCAGGTAAGAGTCACAGTTGAAAAACCAACTATGCAGTAATAATTCTACCTCACCACCAGACTCAGGAATAGCCAGGTGAAAAACATTCCTGTTCAAAGGAACATAATGAGAAAACGGTGTTAGGAGGATCCCACCTTAGGATGATGCCAAGGTTGTCCTCTCAGCTTTTTCTCAGGTACAGACCTCTGCCTGTAACTGTTCAGGATCACATCGTTCTGAGTAGCTTGTGGTATTTCTCTAGAATGGCAGATTTACTTACTTGATGATTCCTCAGACCACTGTACCTAAATTCAAACCTCAAAATAAAATAAGTTACAGTCTCAAGAGCTTTTACTTCAAATGGTAGGTTTCACTAATCACAGCTTAGGGCTAGATACAATTATTTGCACTCTCAATTATTTGTTGGGAAATAAAAAAAAGATATGAACAGTTTTCAGATGAAGTAATCAAAGAGATCTGCAGCCATAGGGGAAAATATTCTGAATTCCTAATGAGTGGAGAAATGCAAAGTAAAAAATTATGAGTGACTACCTCACATATACAAGCTGTGCTCATAGGACATAAAAAGAAAATGCCAAATGCTAGAGGGGATGTGGGAAAATTGAGACATTAATATACTGTTGGTGGAGTTGTGAACTGATTCAACTATTCTGTAGAGTAATTAGTAACTATGCTTAGAAGGCTATAAAACCATGTATACCCTTTGACGTAGCAATACCATGTAGTAGATCTGTATCGCAAAAGACATTTTAAAAAAAAGGAAAAGGGCCTAAATGTAAAAAATTATTTATAGCAGCTCTTTTCTGGTGGCAAAGAACTGGAAATTGTGGGGATGAGCATCAATTGGGGAATGGCAAAACAAGTTGTGGTATATGATTTTGATAGAATACTATAATGCTGTGAGAAATGATGATCAGGATGGTCTCAGAAAAACCTAGAAAAATTTACATGAACTAAGGGAAAGAGAAATGAGTAATACCAGCTATATTATAAGATGATCAGTTATGAATGATTTAGCTTTTCTCAGCAGTATAAATATCCAAGGAAACTCGGAAGGGCTAAGGTTGAAAAATACTATCCATCTGCAGAGAAAGAACAGATGGTTTCGAAATACAGATCAAAACACACATACTTTTTTTTTCTTCCTGGAGAGCAATTGGAGTTAAGTGTCGCCCAAAGTCACACAGCTAGCAAGTGTGTCAAGTGTCTGAGGCCGCATTTGAACTCAGGTCCTCCTGACTCCAGGGCCGGTGCTCTACCCACTGCACCACCGAGCCACCCCTGAAACACACATTCTTTACCTATATTTTTCTTGAGGGTTATTTTTTGGCCTATGTTTTCTTTTACCATATGACTAAGACAGAAATACATTTTGCATTACTACAAAAGTATAACCTATATCAAACGTTTGCCTGCTCAGTGGGGGGTAGGGAGGAAGGGTTGAGAAAGAGGGAGGGAAAGAAGTTGAAACTTAAAACTTTTAAAAGGAATGTTAAAATTTATTTTTACATGATATCGACAGAAAACAAATTACTAAATAAATATTAAAAGAACAATGACAACCACAAGTTAAGTGGACTGTCCTGGAGACCCTT
>JAQQSU010017225.1:0-10752 GCA_028627135.1 Pseudochirops cupreus | reverse complement strand
CTTGTGATATTTTCTCCCTAACCTGGGAAGTCTGGAATTTGGCTATTATGTTCCTGGGAGTGTTCTTTTTGCAATATTTATAAGAGGTAATTCATGAATTCTTTCAATTTCTATTTTACCCTCTGGTTCTAGAGTATAAGGGCCATTTTCCTTTATAATTTCTTGAAAGATGATGACTGGATTCTTTTTTTTATTATAACTTTCAGATAGTCCAATAATTTTACAATTATCTCTCCTGATCTATTTTCCAGGTCAGTTGTTTTTTTCCAATGAGATATTTTACATTTAATAGTACTTTTTTTTATTCCTTTGGATCTTTATTTCTCATAAAGCCATTGGCTTCAATTTGCTCCATTAAAATTCTGAAGGAATTATTTTCTTCAGTGAGCTTTTGGACTTTCTTTTCCATTTGGTCAATTCAGCTTTTTAAGGCATTCTTCTCATTAGCTTTTTGAACTTCTTTTGACATTTGAGTTAGTCTATTCTTTAAGGTGTTATTTTGTTCAGTATTTTGGGGGGTTCTCCAGAAAGCTGTTGACTTGTTGTTGTTTTTTTTATGATTTTTTGCATTGCTCTCATTTCTCTTCCCAATTTTTCCTCTACATCTCTTACTTGACTTTCAAAATTCTTATTTAGCTCCTCCAAATCTTCCTCACAGTTCTGAGGCAGGTCCCTAGAAGTGCCTCTGACAACAGCTGCACAAAACCACAGAAATTTGGGACACAGCACTCTCCCTTCTGGAAGTAGAGTTCTACTGTGGCAAAGAACTCAAAAGTCGAGTAATTGGCTGGCAAAATGAGTAAACAGAGGAAGCGAAATCAGCCTATAGAATTGTACATTGGTGACAAAGAAGATCAAAACTCTACTCCCAGCCCAGTGCAATAGATCCTTCCTTTCAGCTTGCTAGGATGACTTCACTTGGAGATGTATTATCCTGTCTTTTTGTGGGTTCTGTAGCTCTAAAATTTGTTTAGAGTAATTTTTTACAGGTGTTGTAGGTGGTTGAAGCATGAGCTCAAACAAGATACTCCTTTTGCTCCTCCATCTTAGCTATGTGTCCACCCCCACCCCCACCCCCACTCCTCACTGCTACCCATAATTTTAAGGAAGTCTCCTTTCATTCCTGTGCTTTCTAGTGTTTTTTTTTATAGAAATGGATATTGTATTTTGTCAAAAGCATTTTCTGCATCTATGAGATAATCTCATGGTCTGTTTGTTTTGTTGTTATGATCATTTATGCTATGATAATTTTCCTAATATTGAACAAACCCTACATTTCTGGTGTGAATCCTCCGTAATCAAAGTGGATTATTCTCGTGGTAAGTTGATGTAATCTTTTTGATAATATTTTATTTAAAAATTTTGCATCTATATTCATCAAGTAAATCTGTCTATAATTTTCTTTCTCTGTTTTGGCTCTTCCTGACTTAGGTATCAGTACCCTATTTGTGTCATAAAAAGAATTTGACAGGACTCCTTCTTTGCCAGTTTTCCCACATAGTATGTTTAGTATTGGAATTACTTGTTCTTCAAATGTTTGATGGAATTCACTTGTAAATTTATTTGACCCTGGAGATTTTTTCCTGGGGAGTTCTTTGACTATTTGTTTAATTTGTTTTTCTGAGACAATGTATTTTAAGTATTTTACTTCCTCTTTTGTTAATCTAGGCAATTTATATATATATTTTAAATATTCATCCATTTCACTAAGATTGCCAAATTTATTGTGATGGCAAGCAAAGAAGTTCTTAGCAACTTATTTAAGTTGAGTCTTTCTTGAAAAACAGAACTTGTGAAACCCACAGTGGGAGGAACTTGCTGATGCAACAAGAACAGGTGGAAAAGGGAGGAGTTAATGACCATATATAAGGAGAAGACCAAGCTGGGAGAGAGAAGAACTCATAGGAAGCATGGTTGTGGTGCTGGAACTCTTTCTGTGTTGACTTTACTTAGTCAGATCTGCTGATAGGGGACTGTGTTCTTGTTACAGAAGCCCTGGGACCTTACTGCTGGTTCAGAAGTTGTTAAAGAGAACTTTCTTGTTCTCTGTTTACAGAAGTCCTAAAGAAGGTTTTTGCTGATATTTTCAGAGGTCCTGGGACTTTACTGAAGATTTGTGTTGATTTCTCAGGCAGAGACCCTGTCTTCTGGTTTGTGTTGATTCCACAGGCTGAAAGTGCATTGATGATACTTCCAGCAAAGTATGTGAATATTGTAACTCTGTGAAGCTTCATGTGTGTAGATATTCTTTTGACTTTGATAAGCTTTGTCTTCCCAGAAACAGAAACTGCAAATGACTTGAGGTGCACTGGATACTGAGAGCTTCAATATGGAACTGGACAAGGAACTAGAAGAGGAGTTGGACAAGGAGCTGAGGCTACTTACCTTTGAATCCAGGTGACAATTGGGCAGACTCAGGCAAGAGCTGGACCCATGGAAGAGGAACCATGGAATTTGGGACCCCTTCCCAAGTTAAGATGAAAACCTCCCCTTGGGTACTTAATGCTGACTGGGAAGATCATGGTTTACTGTGGCCTAGGGGTGGGAGAACTTGTACCTCTTAAGTATGATTGAATTAAGGGTGATTGGAAACTAATTTCCAATTAAGAAGAAAGAAGACTTTTTGACTGAGAGATTAAGACAATGTGACCTTGGGGTGGAGAACTTTGTCCTTTGTACCTTGTATCCCTTAAGGGGGCTTGCTCCTTAAGGATGATTGAGTTAAGGACTTACTGAATGATTTCTTTTGTTTAAAACTATGTGGCCACTTTGGTGAAAACTGTGTGGCCACTTTAGTGATAAGATCTTATGTTATAGCATTGTGAATGCTGTACTTTGGTTTCTGTGAATGTTTTACTTTAGTTTACTGCTGAATAAATAGAAAGTTCACTATACTATTTGATCAGAACCTTAAAGCTGTTTACAGTAGCAGTCTTCTAGAAAGCTGCTCATGCTGGGCTTTATATTTATGGGTATATAATTGAGCAAAATAATTCCTCATTATTGTTCTAACTTCTTTATTGGTGGTGAATTCGTCCTTTTCATTTTTGAACTGGTAATTTGGTATTCTTCTGTTTTTTTAAAATAAATTAACAGAATGTTGATCAATTTTATTTTTTTTAAATGAAAACAGCTCTTAGTTTTATTTATTAGTTCAATAGTTTTCTCAATTACAGTTTTATTACTCTCTCCTTTGGTTTTCAGTATTTCTAATTTGGTATTTAATTGGGGATTTTTAATTTGTTGTTTTTTTTTCTAGCTTTTTCGTTCATATGCCCAATTCATTGATCTCCTCTTTCTCTGTTTTATTCATGCAAGCATTCAGATTAATTCTTCCTCTAAGAACCATTTTCCCTGAATCCTATAAGTGTTGGTATGTTGTCTTACTATTGGCATTCTCTTGAATGAAGTTATTAATTGTTTCTATAATTTTCTGTTTGGCCACTCATACTTTAGGATTAGATTATTTAATTTTGAATTAAATTTTAGTCAATCTTTCCATGGACCTTTATTACATATAATTTTTATTGCATCTTTATCTGAATAAAGATGCATTTAACATTTCTGCTTTTTTGCACTCAATTGTGGGACTTTTATGACCTAGTACATGGTCAGTTTTTGTGTATGTGTGATATATTGCTGAAAAAACAGGTATATTCCTTTCTATTCCCATTAAATTTCCTTCAGAGGTCTACCCTATCCACCTATTATAAAATTCTATTCATCTCCTTAACTTCTTCCTTGTTTATTTCAAGATTAGATTTATCAAGTTCAGAAAGGAGGAGGTTGAGGTCCCTCACCAGTATAATTTTGCTGTCTGTTTCTGCCTGTAACTCCCTTTACTTCTCCACTAAGCATTTGGATGCTATGCCGCATGGTGCATATATGTTTAGCAATGATATTGCTTCATTGTCAATGATGCCTTTTAGCAGGATATTGTTTCCTTTGTTATATCTTTTGATTAGATCTATTTTTGCTTTTGCTTGGTCTGAGACGTTTTTGTTTTTTTTAATTTCAGTTGAAGCATAGTATATTCTCCAGTCTTTTACCTTTACCCTGTGTTTATCCCCATTTCAAATGTGTTTCTTGTAGACAGCATATTGTAGGATTACGGTTTTTAATCCATTCTGCCATCCTCTTCCATTTTATGAGGGAAATTACCCCATTCACATTCGCAGTTATGGTTACTCTGTCTTTCTCTCCATCCTATCCCCCTGACATTTATGCTTTTATGTCTCCCCTTCTCCCTTCCCCTCTGCAAGAGTTTTGCTTTTGACCATTGCCTCCCTTAATCTTCCAACCCTTCCTACAACCCTGTCCCTTATCTTTCCCCTTTCACATCCTACTGCCTGTAGGGAAAGTTAGATTCCTATACTTAACTGATTATGTTATTCCCTACTTGAACGAATGCAGATGAGAGTAAACCTCAAACAATGCTCATATCCCTCCCTTCTTTCCCTCTACTATAATACCTTTTTGTGCCTCTTCATGTGATGAAATTTACCTTTTTCTCCCTCTTCATTTCTTCTTCCATTACAGTCCCTTTGTACCCCTTAATTAGGTTTTATTTTTATCATCATCAGCTAATTTATACCCGTACCTTCTGTCTATGTATTTCTCTTTCAAATGTCATACTAAATATACAATTCTCAAGATTTACAAGTATCAGTCTCACATATAGTGATATAAACAACTTGCTCTTATTGAGTAACATGTTTTTTTTTCTTTTTTTCCTGTATACCTTTTTAAGCCTTTTTTGAACTTTTTATTTGAAGATCAAATTTTCCAGTGAACTCTGTCTGATCTTTTCATCAGGAAAGTCTGAAAGTCTCTTATTTGACTGAATGTCCATCTCCTTGCCTGAAAGATTATGCTCAATTTTTCTGGGTATTTGAGCCTTGGTTGTAGTCCAAGTTCCATTGCCTTACAAAATATCATATTCTAAGCCCTCCAATTTTTGGAGTAGAAGCTGTAAGTTACTGTGTGATCCTGACTGTCGTTCTGTGATATTTGAATTGTTTCTTTCTGTCTGCTTGCAGCATTTTCTGCTTAATCTAATAATTCTGGAATTTGGCTACAATATTCCTTGGTGTTTTCAATTTGGGAACTGTTTCAGGAGGTGATTGGTAGAATCTTTTGATGATTATTTTACCCTCTGGTTCTAGGACATCAGGGAAGTTTTCCTTGATATTTTCTTCGAAGATGATGTCCAGGATCTTTTTTTTTTTTCCATCATGGTTCTCAGGTAGATAAGTAATTCTGAAATTCTATCTTCTGGATCTATTTTTCAGGTCAGCTGTTTTTTCAGTGAGGTATTTTACATTTTCTTCTATTTTTTCATTCTTTCAATTTTGTTTGACTGATTCTTGATGTCTCCTAGAGTCATTAGTTTTCAGATGACCAATTCTAATTTTTGATGAAATTTTTTTCTTCATTTGATTTTTGTCCCTAGTTTTCCATTTGACCAATTGTACTTCTTAAGGAGTTATTTTTTTCAGTGTACTTTAGTTCCATTTTGTCAATTGTATTTTTAAATGTTTTGTCTACCTCTCTTATTTGAGTTTTAAAGTCCATTTTGAGTTCTTATGGAAAGGCTTTTGGGGCTTGAGATCAGTTCTTGAATTTGTGTAGTGATCTCTCATATCACCAAAATATTTTTCTAGGTTAATTGATTTTTTGTAATTCTTCTTGCTGATGTTGCTTGCATTTTTCTGGCTTTTAAATTTGATCTCCTCCTCTGGGGCCCAGGGTCACTGTCCCAGACTTCTTGTGCTTGGAATTAGAGGCCTAGTTACCAGTTTTCTGTGCTGAGGCCTCAGGTGTTTACAGTTTTATGTTGTAGTGGTCTGGTATTTTACCTGGTACTGAGCTGGAAGCAGTGTGTGCTGGTGTTGGTGCTTGCTGCTCCTCCACCATGGGGCTCAGAATCAACTGCTTGTCCCCTGAGGTGGGGCCTGCTGCTGGCCTGGTGGGATGCCTCCCATCCTGCACTTGTCCCCTTCAGAAATAGCAAGGCTAGAGCTAATAGATTGCCATGCCCTATCTTTCTGCTTGTTCCACTCTTCTAGAATTTTTCTTGGGGCAATATTCCCTGGATTTTTCAAGGTAAAGAGAGGGTGAGAGCGACTTACTGTTAACTCCACCTTCTTGGCTCCCTGAAGTTTAAATAGATGACTTTTAAAAATTCAGTTTGTGAGCTGATAACCTCAGGCATAGCTGCTGCTACCACCATAGACTCCATGAAGGACTGTGCCCTTCTTTCACCCAGCTCTGACAGATTCTGCCCCCCACACACTCCTTTTCAGTGAGAGATCTAGGAGTCATCACTGCTGTGAGTGATTCAGTCTGCTGGGGTCTGCTAAAACCTCTCTATGATCAGGTCTTTGCTGGTGCAGCTTGTACACTAGACTGAGCTCCTCTCTCAGCCCCTGTGCAACAAATCCCAACTGTCATCCCTCGAGGTTGTCCTGGGATTCTGCTACTCTAAACTTTGTTCAGATTCACTCTTTAGAGCAGTGGTTCTCAACCTGTGGGTCGCGACCCCTTTGGAGGTTGAACAACCCTTTCACAGGGGTCACCTAAGACCATCGTTCTTAGGAACTGAGACACCATTCCCGTACCTGTATCCAGGAGGGTCTGCCCACATGCAGATACACACACATACAAGTTTTAAAGGGCTGTGGCATTAGAAAGGTTGAGAATCACTGCTTTAGAGGTATCTGAAGAAGTCTGTAGGAGAGCTCAAGTAAATCTCTGCTTTCACTTTGCCATCTTTGCTATGTTCCCCTAATTGAGGATTTATTTAAGCTATCTTATACTTACCAACACTCAAAAGTTACATTAGAATTATTGTATTATAGTCATCTATGTATTTGTCTTATTTTCCTACTAGCTCATAAACTCCTTGACAGCAGAACCTTGCCAATTTTTTACCTCTGTGTCTTTAGCATCAGATAGTTCACATTGCTAGCAGTTAATTAGTATTCAATAAAAGTTCAATAAATTGAATTCGGTAAACTTGTTGTACCCTAAAAGGCTTCATAATGGAAGGTTCAGGTAGGCCTTGAAATGGGTATAGAACTTGGATCAATAGATTCTAGAAGAAGTGTGTTCCAAATGAAGCTAACAGAGTGAACCAAGTTGTGGAAATGGGATGGTACAAGGCATGTGTGGAATCAGTGAATAATCTGGGTTGACTAAAAGGTTGAGTCTTTGAAGGAGAAATACATAGTGAGAGATAGGTTTGAAAGGTAGTTTTTCTTGGATCTTGGAAGTCCTTGAATGGTATGCTAAGGAGTTACATTAAACATAAAATTTCCTTTACATTCAATTACAGCAATGCCCAGTTGAACGTATCCAAAACATAGTAGTTAATTATGTAGTCTATATTTTAAGGGGTTAACAAAAAGGTGGTATTGCCCATCAGCATTTTCTCACCCAGTTTCCACAGTGTCTTAAATTCCCCAGTAAGATAGGCATAATCCTTTATTAAAATTCAAGGGACTAGAGGGAAAATGTATTAAGTCACTAACACTATAATGCAAAGCCATTTGTATGATCCATTTTCCTTTCAAATGAGGAGAAGGGATTACCTTGAGAGTGGTTTATTTATCTGGATGGGAAGGAGGAGAACAAACTTTAAACTGGATTAGGTCTACATAGGAGACAAAGGGTTAGACAGTTGTAGCCAGGTAATACCACACAAGTCATTGGGAGACAGAAGAACCAGGAGAAGCATGTTCCCACCATCACAAACTATTTCACCTGTGGGGGCATTTCAGAAAGCTCATACTCCAGCTGATTACCAGGCTCTGAAATAGAGATCAAATAAATGTTCACTTCTAGAGTCCAACTATGCTAAGAGACTTGGATGTTATTCCTATGACAGCAAAGAGAATGTGAGTTGACAAGGCTAAAAGGCAGCCCCAATGAGAGTTTTACTCTGAGCTTCAGGCCCTCTTCTAACATAGAGTAACTGCAAATGAAGAGCTTTCCATACAACAAGGTCGGAGACTGAAATACCTTTGTTCTGTTTATAGCCTTATGTGACCCTTCTGACACTGCCTCCCAGATGCTGAAAGGGATATTCCCAGCTACTTCTAATCCCTAATTGGGCACTGACAGAAAATGTGTAAAAAACTAAAGATTACGCCACCTTAACAGAAAGAAAAAATTGTATATCCTTTGGTCAGTCAAGTCACTGTCATACACAACTGAGGCCAAGAAACCTAATAAAATTCTTACTTGTCCAGGTAACACTGAGGCCTAAATAGATGTTAGGACAAAGGTCCTTTTAATAATTTTCTTCTTGTTTTAAGGATTAAATATGATAATAATGTATAAAATGTACTTTGAAAGCTTTAAGAGCACTATAAGGTACTAAATATTATTGTTATTGTTATCCTTATCATTATTATGGCATAGATCATGTCTATCAAGGACACCAAAGAAGAAGAAACAAGTGGAATATTCAGAGAATTCAAAGCCTTTCTGAAATGCCGTCCAGTCCTACATTTCAAGTCTACCTTTGATGGTGTAGCTATCTAAGAAGAGTGGTGCTGATATCGCGGATTGATTCAACAAATGAGTCTGTTTGGGTCACATTCACTAGCATTTTTCCATCAACAGAGGGGTGTAATGGTACTGTAATTTGAATTTGAAGATCCCTTTGTATTGGCAAAGGTAACAGGTACTTAGTAATTAAACAAGAAGATATGAATCTCTGTTGCTGACATAACAGGAAGGGGTTGGCTGAAGCAGGAAACTAATGCAATACTATATATAAGGAAAAACCCAGAAAAGGACAGTCAGAATTTCTTGGGACAAGGATCTGGAAGCAGAAGCTGCTGCCACTGGAGAAAGAGAGAATTTCTCACAGCAGCATCTGGAGGCTGGGCTGCTACTGCTGGACTGAGAATTGAGAAGAAAAATGAGAATTGGTAACTGAGACAGATCTTGGAGCAAACTTCATGGATGCAGCTGGTGGGGAGGCTGAAGAGAAGCTGAGGAGGCTGAAGAGGAAAGCCACCTCTTCCCCCCAGTTTGAAAAGAATGATTTTGATTTTGAAAACCTAGAGGGAGTGATTTTGATTCTGGGAACCAGCTGAAACTTCTTCAAAGTCTGCAGGCCAGCAGGAGCTGATAGAAGACTGAAGAAGCATGACTGTGATGTTGGTACTTGGTGTGAACCCATTGGTGACTTTGTGGAGCCTTGTCTTCTGAGGAACAGAGACTGTGAAGTATCTGAGATGGACTAGACACTGCGAGCTCCAATGTGAAGCAGGAACTACACAGAGAGTTGGACAAGGACCTGGGAGCTGTCTGCCTTTGAACCCAGGTGACAGTTTGGTGAATCCAGGTAGGATCTGGGACCATGGAAGAAGAATCTGAAAAATCACCAGTGTCAAGCTGAAAGAAGACTTTACTTGGATACTGTGTACTGACTAAGAAGATTATAATTTACTAGTGTATTTTCTGATGATTGAATAGTGAATGATGAAGGATGATTGATTGACTAAATGATTGTACTTAGTGATTGATGACTGAATAAGTAATTGATTTGTAACCTAGTATGCCCCATGTGTGGAAAACATTGACTATTGGGCTTTGTGTCCCTTAAGGAGGCAAACCTCCCTAAGGATGATTGAATGATTAAGATGATTTAATGATTCAGTTACTAAATGATTGTTCTTTGTTCAAAACGTTGTGACCCCTATGGTGGAAATTTTGTGGCCATTTTCTGTGATAAGTTGTTGTGAATGCTAGATTTTTATTTTCTGTGATAAATTTTAACATGGTGAGCTCTGTACTTTGATTTACTGTGAATGTTTTGTTTTGATTTGTTATGGAATGAATAGAGTGTTCACTATACTGTGTAATCAGAACCTTAAAAGCATTCTTCTGAAAAGTTTCTAGTGCTTGGCTTTACAAGGGGCCCAAAATAGAATTAATGGCTTAAGTGCCCAGGTTTACTCCAGTGCAAAATAGATACCATGTTTAACCAAGTAAAATAATTTGATGGCTCTTTAAAAGCATTATGAAGAATGGTACTTTGAGATTAAAATTATTTCTACAAAAAATAAGATAAAGCAGCTTATGTATTAAAATGATGTCTGAACCACATTTTGTCACAGTTCATGTCAATAGCTATAAAATGAACAAAAGAAAAATTGTATTTTCTTCAAAAGGGGCCTGACTGGGGGCAGCTAGGTGGTGGAGTGAATAGAGCACCAGCCCTAGAGTCAGGAGTACTTGAGTTAAAATCCGGCCTCAGACACTTGACACACTTATTAGCCATGTGACCTTGGGCAAGTCACTTAACCCCAATTGCCCTCCAAAAAGCAAAAAAAAAAGGGGGGGGAGGGATCTTATTGTTGATCACGTTGTTTCTGCAAACATTAGGTATCTAGTCTTTGGTTTTATTTTAGTTCTTGCCTTCTTAAAAATTCCTGTGGAGCCATTAAAATCTTTTTCAGGAGAAGGTTATTTGCATAGGATGAAGATTTCATTTTCAAAGGTTCCACTGGCTCTGGAGTTAAAGGACCTATATCACTTCCAACCTCCAATTTCCAATATTTGCCAGAGTTTAACCTCTCATCCTCAATTTTCTCATCTTTAAAATAAGAAAGTTATGCTGGATAACCTCTATAATCCTTAACCACTCTAAATCTATAAATTCCTAAAGATCATCCTCGATAGAAGTTCTTAATTGTTTAATTCTTTCATCCTGCTCCTTTGTGGCAGCTAAGTAAC
>JAQQSU010017224.1:0-10752 GCA_028627135.1 Pseudochirops cupreus | reverse complement strand
TTATTATTGACTACATCCAACTGGAACTTGAGATACACAGGCACTGCAGTTGGGAGATCCATCCTGCCCTACCAAAAAGTGACATAGGAGAGAATAGACTGGGGGAGGGGGGAAATACTGGGATGGCTGTTTTGGGGTGGTGGGCGGGGGAAAAAGGGGGAGAAAAGATGTAACTCAAAAAAATTTAATAAAGAATCTCATATAAAAAAAAAAAGAAAATACAATATTGAGTTTTGGGACCATTAAAATAGATGGATGTATGTGATATTATTTTCTAATATTGTCACTTAGCATCTTTGATTTTTAGGTGCTAAAGACTAATATGCTATATTCTGTTTATTGACTCAAATCAGAGAGAAGTGGATCAATAGTAGCAATATCTAAAAAGCTCGCTAGCAGCAAAAGAAGAGAGAAATTTTTATTAAAGACTCTTCCATCATCTGGCCTAATAATGTGTTTTGTTTTCCTACATTTTTCTCATATAGTCTCATAAAATAAGTAATACAGTTTTACACAATTGAAAAACCCTGAGCACAATAATAATTAAAATCTGGAAGGCAAGTTAGGAAAAAAACCAACCAAAATTAAGTTTAATATGAGATTAACCAACCAAACTGCCTCACAGAACTCTTCCTAACCAATTTGCCAGTAAGACAACAGGTGAATTAACATCCACAAAGATTGAAACCAAATAGCATCTGCACAAATTTTCACCCAGAGATTTCTTCTGGGTAGAAAGTGGAATACAAATACTGTTTTTTCCTTCTTGGCATCCTAAAATACACAGAATATTAAAGCCAGAAAGCATTATTTAGAACAGGACCTTCATCTTATCAGTGAAGAAACCAAAGTTCAGAGAAATACAAATAACTCATATAACAGTATTTATTTATTTTACATTCTATTTTTTTGAGAAATTTAAAATGTAAGTGGGCTTCACTGCAAGTAATTTTCCAAAAGTCATATATTTTGTTTATCTTACAGAGGATATTTCCATCACATCTTTCATTCCATAATACTGTATTAATAGTATTTTGTTTAGTTAACAGGTAGAAATCTTATTACTCATATTTATGCCTTTTGGTGTTTTTTTTAGAGACTCCATGCAGGTGATTCCATATAATACTCTGCAAAGGTCATGGAGGACTTTGGGTTCTTGTAATAGAGGACAGAATCTCACAGGTCTTCCTAAGGAGGAAAGACTTTGTTTTTCTGTCTAGAAGTGTACTATTTTTTTGAAGATAGGACTAATTTTACAGATATTAATTATTATTAAGTTGGCCAATAGGTTATGATTTTTTTCAACTATAGAAACTCATTGTTATCTAAGTCCTGAAACAGTGGTGATCTGTGTTTATAGAAGAAGTAGTATTCAAATGTTGCCCATATTACACTAAACTTTGGATTCATGTGAGCTTCTGGTTTAAATGCAAGATACATTTGATAATCTATAATATTTGGCTTATTCTCCCAACCCAGGTCTGTCTCTCTTTGCACCATGAGGTCTGAAGAACATGTCAACACTTCTGGATTCCTGGATACCACCATTGTAGTATCTCCTCTAAGATCATATAACTTCCATTTGTTCCAGGTTATTAAAGCTGATAAGAAACATACACTTTTAAAATGCTTTAAATTAGGACTAAAACAATTATTAAAGTGAAAATAATTCACACATAGGGAAAATAATTTACACATGTAAACTCAATCTAGGGATTAGGTACTCATCCACATATAGAAACAATGTACTTTGAGATTGAAATTTCCAAACTTGGGTAAAGTCATTCTCTTTCTGGAATCAGAAGGACACAGATGTAGCTTTTGATGCAGGCAAGCTTGCCTGAAGACTATGCACCACATTGGACTGCTGTGGTCTGGCTCTCCCTTCTTGGCAGTTATTTCTCTCCTTGCTGTCAGGTCTCAGGGAGATGCAGGACTCCTGGCATCTAAATACCACTATTGCTGTCTCACCTTGAAGTTCCCCTGCCTCTTCACTGAAGTCTTCGTTGTTTTTGTAACATAATTTCCCTGTACCACAGTCACAGTGTCTCAGGGAAATTAGTGTCCTGGGATCATCTCCCAGAGAGGAATCATTCTCTGTGCCCAGGGTCTATGTAGGCTGTGTGAGTGGAAAGAAATAGATGAATGCCAGGGATATTGTAGTTGTGGAATCAATAAGACTTGTCAACTGATAGGAAATGAAGTGTGGGATTAGGGAGAGGGAAGAGTGAAAAACAACACCAAGTTTACAAACCTGGGTAAGTAGGAGGGCAGTGGTGCCATGAACAAGCAAGGAAGTTTTGAATGCAAGGTAACAAGCATTTCTCCATAACAAGCACCTACTATGGGGCAGGCACTGTGCTAACTCCTTAATGAATTCTTTCATTTTATCCAAACAATGTCCCTCAGAGGTAGGTGCTAATATTATCCCCATTTTTTAGTTAAAGAAACTGAAGAAGACAGAGGTTAAGCAATGTGCCCAGGGTCACACCGGCAGTAAATGTCTGAAGCTGGATTTGAATGTAGGTCTCCCTGATTCTAGGTAACCTTTAGCAAGTACTTGGGGGAATGCCTCATCTGGTTTGAGTCAGACAAGAATGCTAAGATTTTTTTAGCTCTGTATTCCATGAATACGATTAGTTAAAAATATTTTGTATGTTATGTGCTATGTCCTGACTGCTGGATTTGGATTGAATTACAATTTGTTTTATTTTATTTTCATGGAAGTATGACACAGTTCTTAAATAATGATCATAAATGTTATGTTTAAATAGAAAATATTGTGAATATATTATATAGTTCCCTACATCATTGGATGGTTCCTGTAGTGCTATAGATTACAGATTCATACAGATTCAACCACTTTTTCATGGCCCTGGCCTCCATATTTTGTAAAAAGAAATGGTATTGGCTTCTAGTGTCGTTTAGTGAAAAATATTGAATGGTACTGTTGAGGAGTATGTCGATCAATCAAAAAGTATTGAGCATAGCTTACAACCTGCTTACATCTTCTTATCCTATAATCCATGTTGCACAAAGATTAAAATAGTCCTTGCTTCAACTTTTTCCCTCAGTCTGATATATTCTCCTTTCATGGGTTAAAGTAATTTTCGTAAAGCATAGGTCTGCCCATGTCAACCCTGTTACCCGATAAGCTTCTGTCGTTTACTATTTGTTTCCAGCATCCAATAAAGTCTTCTGTGTTGTGTTTAAAGCCCTTCATAATCCAGTCCCCTTCCAAGTCTTCTTCCATTCGAGTCTTCACCATGCCCTCCATAATCCAGTCACCCCATCCTTCTTCCTGTTCCTCACACAGAGCATTCCATCACCTACTGTCTGCATTCATTTCTATTTGTTGGCTCCCATGCCTGGAATGTTTTTCCTCATCACCTCCATCTCTTCCCTGGCTTCCTTCTAATCTCAGCTGAAATCTTATCTTCTACGAGATGCCTTTCCTACCTCCCTCAACTAAAAGTGCCTTTCCCTCTGAGATTTTCTGCCTAATGAATACATATTACACATACCTAGTATATTACATTTAATCTCCCCCATTGGAGAATGAACTCCTTGAAGTCAGGGACTATTTTTGCTTTTCTTTTCTTCTTCTTCTTCTTCTTTTTTTGTTTTTTGGAGGGGGAAGGCAGGGCAATTGGGGTTAAATGACTTGCCCAAGGTCACACAGCTAGTTGCTTTTCTTTATATTTTCTCAGCACTTAGTGCCAGGACACATAATAAGTGCTTTATAAAGGCTTTCTGGTTGATTGACATAGTAATCAATAACACCATTCTAAATTTTCCACGAAACAACATTGGAAGCCAATCCTGCTTTCATTTACAAATTATCTGTGTCAGGGCTATGAAAAAGCAGATGAATGGATGTTTACAGATAATTAAGGAAAAATTATGTATAGATATTAAGAATTTTGTTCCTTGAAAGCATTTTACTTTGATAGAACATTATTGATTTCATCCTACAATATTCTTTAAAACGGATGGTCATAGCAGTTGCTTAAATCTAGTCGGCAAAGGAAACTTGTAGAGCTAAACTAATATTTGAATTAGTAAACTGTTTTGACCTATGGGCATGTTGCTTACTGAGCCAACATCTGGACAGTTGGCCTAGGCTTGAAATTTCTGGTTTGGAAGGCTGATAGAAAGCCAGTTTGGCTGCCTTTCCACTGGATAGATTTGTGCTTTTCAGTACTTTTCCCTTTTCTCCTAATCATTTATTCAAAGGGAAATCCAGCTTCTAAGAGCATTTTGGATGTTATTTATAGAACTGGAAAGACCATTAAGACTTATAAATTGCCTATTTGCTTGGTATTCTGTGCATATTGGATTGGAAATATCACATGGATTACGTGTGGAGATGGCCCTCAAATGGAGGAGTGGGTGAGAATCCCCTGAAGCATGAATGGAACTGGGTCCAGGGTTCAGCCCTTCACACGCTCCATGAGGTATCCCCCTGAAGAACCATTTTCAGCCATTCTCTGGGAGCGTGTGGATCCTTCTTCTCCCTCTTCATAGAGTCCTCAGGTGACAATACCATAAGACTCCCAAGCCTTAACAATACCAAAGAAAGACAGAAATGGTAGAACTTCAGGCACTATAAAAAGTAGCAAGTCCTTTATTTAAATAGGCACACAACTAGGAAGACTAACACCCAGGGGTTGGCAAACTACGGCCAAAGGGTCAATTCCAAAAGCCATTCTTAGCTCATGGGTTAAACAAAAACAGGCACTCACGGTCATAGATTGCCAACCCCTGTCCTAACCTGTTATTATCTAATATCTCAGTAGTATGATGTAGTGAAGTTGGAAGGCCTGGGTTTATGTTCAGACTCTGTCATTTACTTTAGTGGGGTCTGTTCACTTCTCATTTCTTACTTTCAATGGTAAAACAAAGAAGTTGATTAATTGGTTTTAAATTTTCTGAAATTTGGTGAATTCTTAAGTTTGTGATCTGAGGTTTGTAGTGGAGGATCAGATTCTTGGAAATGGGATACACCTAAAGGCTAAAAAAGGGGTACCAGATGCAGATGATATCTATTTCACAATTTTTGTTGTCTATTCTTTCTTGAAGACAATATTCACAAGAACTTGTGATTTTCTAAGAAAACAATACACACTCCTAGAAGGAAATGCAACCTTGTGAATGGTGTCTACTTTACAGAGGACTCATTTTCTTCACCTGCTCCCCTGCCATATGTTGAACTAGAAGTACGGACATTCGAAGTATCACTCTTTTTAGATCATGTCTTTTCTTTATGGGGCATTTGATTGACTCTGAACCATTGAACAGAACTACCTCCAGGCGCGAGAGGGCGATATACCCATATAGGCACAGAATTGTGGAATCTTAACTAGAAGAGATCTTGCTAACAAGCCCCAAATTTTACAGATGAAGAAATTGAGACCCAGAGAGACTGGCTCTTTTAGTGTTTTTTCCCTTCTCCAAATGACTTTTAATTGATTTATCTTTATATGCAGCATATCCTCTCTATAGAGTGTGGGCTCCTCGAGCCTAAATAAGAAACGTCTTGTTTTGGTCTGACTCTCGCTAGGAGCTTGCACGGAGTAGGCATTTGATCAATATTTGTGGAATTGGATTGGAAAATAAAACTTGTCTTTCAACTATTTGTATATTCTTTGTACTTTTGGAAGCTAAAGTATATTCCTAGAAATCTGGGGGAAATAGAAGACTCTTTCCTAAGTTTATTACATGCCAAGTTGTTACAGTCCCATGGAGCAATGAAGTGTTTGAATTATTCACCTAAGAAATCAGCAGGTAGCATCAGACTGCTTTGAGTGATTTATTTTTTCTTTGCCAGACTAATTATGAGGATGAGGGAAATTTTAAAAATAAAAGACAATTTTTCTTATATATTTTCATATTTTTCATTTTTCTCTGTTCGATAATTCTTTAAATCCTACAACTTAAACATGCGAATTTAAAATGAATTGCTGACAAAGTATCATTAATGACCTGTGACTATCACTAGTCAGAGTGGTCACTAGTGCAAAGTGGTATTTGGGGGTTGTGTTGTATGACCAAACTGATTTAGCATTTCACATTCTCCTTTGAACTGGGCAAGCACAGTTAACTGATTTGTGGGTTATATTTAAAAAAGGTTTATCTAAGTTCATAAAGAAATGTATATTTTTCTCTTATGCTTAATATACCTCATAGTTTCTCTTGATATTTCCATAAAAGTTTTAAAAATAGATGGATTTGGATGGCAGTGGTGTTGGTGGAGGTCAAACCCTGTGAGTTTATCAATATAGGAAAATCTATGGGTAGAAATTTTCTTCACTAATGCAGAATTGCCGCTTATCTTAACTTATCATCTGACAGAGTTGTCTCAAGATATTAAGAGGTGAAGTGACTTGCATATGGGCAGCTAGTATGTTATGAAGCTAAGATTTGAACCCAGATCCTTCTGATGCCTAACCCATTACTTTGCCTACTATGTCTCTTTTGGTAAGCAGGCTGAACTAAATCATGGAATGGCATTTGAAAATTGCTCAAAATTTCACCAGTGTGGAAATTTTAAATTGGGCACCTTATGCAAATTTCTAAGGTACTATTTATATAAATATTAGGCTTGGTTTCATTTATGAAAAGAATCGATAATGTTTACATAAATGTGAAAAGGAATTTCACTATAGATGGTAAGGCCATTCAGATACCTTTATTGGGAATTGTACACACTTACTATGCCAGACACCATCTAGATGCTAGGGGCGCAAAGATGATCTATACCACAAGGGATATAAAGAAATTTACATTCTATCTGGGGAAGCAACATGTATACATATAAGTAAATACAAAAAATAAACAAAGTGCAAGGTAAGAGGGGTAGGAAAGTGCTAACATTTGAGGGTATGGGTATCAGAGAAGTCAACAAGTCAACATTCATTGCTTAAATACCTACTATGTGCCATTCACTGTACTAAGTATTGAGGATGCAATGAGAGCCCAAAACAGTTCCTGTTCTCAAGGACCTCATACTAATGGGGAAGAGAATATGTAATCAATTACGTAAAAACAAGATATTTATAGGATAAATTGGAGGTCATCTAAAAGGGGCCCTGCTCACTTGAATAAAGTGGCATGGGGAAAAAAAGGTTTCTTGCAAAAGGTCAGTCAGTCAGCCAATAAGCATTTATTGATCGCCTCCTATAGCCAGGCACTGAACTAAGTGCTGAGGATACCAACAAAGGCAAAAGACAGTCTCAGCCTTTGAAGAGGTCATAATCTAATAGGGAAGGCAACATGCAAAGAACTATGTAAAAACAAACTGTATACAGGATAAATTGGAAATAAATAACGGAAGGAAGGTCCGAGGATTAAGAATGTCTGTGAAAGACTCCCTGTAGAAGGGGAGATTTCATCTGGGACTTGCAGGAAGCAAGGGAAACCAGGAGGTGCACAAAAGGAGGGAAACAGTTCCAGGCACGGAGACAATCATCGGAAGTTCTCAGAATTCGGAGATGGAGTATCTTGTAAGAGGAACACTAAGGAGACCAGTGTTACTAGATTGAAGAGTACATGGGAAGCTGATGGGCCAAGAGGGTATATTAGAGGCAGCAACTCAGCTGGGCTCTCTCAACGTTTCCCTCCAAAACACCTCAAGTCAAATTCTGAAGTATCAAAGCCAAGAAAAGATCAGGTGAGACATTTTTCCAACCTAAGAAAACTTAGGAGTTTGGCAGGAGACGTTTTTGACACTGAGGTGGAGGCCTGTCTGGAGCACGCGGAAGAGCAGCAACAGTGGCCCCAGTAGTAGCAGGTGTGTTAGAGGCTCTTATCCCAGAGATATAAGGGGTTCAGACAATTGATAAGAAATCTATTACAGGGAACCCCTTGCTAGCACTGGGTACAGCTGCCACTCGTTGGAAATTCTATTGGTCATACACAGTTCCAAGGTGGAGAGGAGCTCTGGTGCTCTGTCACAAGGCAGCATATCCCTGCTCACAGTTCCAAAACAGAAAGGAGAACTAGCGCTTGTGGCTGCAGGAGACCAGGGCCCTTCTTACGCAAAGACCAGGAGAGAAGTCACCACACATCTCCCAGGATGATATCACCTTGGAGGCACCAAAAACTTGCAGACTCCCCAAATGCTCTGAAGATAGCAGCACAAAAAGCATGAAGCTTGGGACAGTGCCTCTTGTGGTTTGTTTAACATAACAGTCAAAGTCAAGAAATAGGCTGGAAAAATGAGCAAACAAGAAAAACAGAACTTGAACATGAAAGGCTACTATGGTGACAGGGAAGTCAAAGACATAAACTCAGAAGAAGACAACAATGCAAGAATAGTTATAAACAAAGCCTCAAAGAAAAATGCTAATTGAACCCAAGCCAAACAAGAATTGCTGACAAGAGTGGTAGGGGAAAAATTGGGAAAAGAGAGAATTAACAGCTTGGCAAAAGAAAAATACTGAAGAAAATAATATTTTTGAAAAACAGAATTGACCTAATGGTAAGAGACACAAAAATTTATTGAAGAAAGGAAAGCCTTAAAAGCAGAATAGGCCACATTGATATGGAGGTACAAAAAGCTCACTGAAGAAAAGAAATCCTTAAAAATTAGAATTGTGGAAGCTAATGACTACATGAGACATAAAGAAACAATAAAGCAAAGTCAAAAGAATAAAAAAATAGAAGAAAATGTAAAATACCTTAGAAAAACAACTGACATAGAAAATAGATTGGAGAGAAATAATGTAAGAATCATTGAACCACCTGAAAGCCATGATTAAAAAAGAGTCTAGACATCATATTTCAAGAAATTATGAAGTAAAACTGCCCTGATATTTTAGATCTCAAGGTAAAAATAGAAATAAAAAGAATCCGCCAATCATTTCCTGAAAGAGATACCAAAATGAAAGCTCCCAGGAATATTATAGCCACATTTCAGAACTCTTAGGTGAAAAACAAAATACTTTAAGCAGCCAGAAGGAAAAAATTCAAATATTATGGAGTCACAGGAAGGATCACAGAAAATTTAGCAGCTGCTACATTAAAGGAGCAGAGGGCTTAGAATTTGATATTCTAGAGGGAAAAGGAGCTAGGATCACAATCAAGAATAACCTACCCATCAAAACTAAGTATAATCTTTCAGAGAAAAAAAATGGATATTTAATGAAATAGAGGACTTTCAAACATTCCTGATGAAAAGACCAGAGCTGAACAGATATTCAAACATGCGGCTCAAGAAAAGTATAACAAGGAAAATATGAAAGAGAAATCATCAGGGATTAAAGTTGGACTGTTTACATTCCTATATCGGAAGATGATACATGTAACTCCTAAGAGTTTTGTCATTATTATGGTAATTAAAATCAGTTTACATAGAAAGAGGGCATGGGTATGAATTGATTATGTTGGAGTGGTTTTTTTTTGCTTTTTGGAGGGCTCTGCCCTCCAAAAAGGCAAATTGGGATTAAGTGACTTGCCCAAGGTCACATATCTAGTAAGTGTTAAGTGTTGGAGACCAGATTTGAACTCAGGTCCTCCTGACTCCAGGGCCGGTTCTCTATTCACTGTGCCATCTAGCCAACCCTAGTGGAGTATTTTTTTAAAAAATGAAGATGTGAGAAAGAGGGATGCATTAGGAGAAGGAGGAAGGGAAAGGTAGAATGGGGAAAATTTTCTTACATAAAAGAGGTGTGCAAACAAGATCATTTACAGTGGGAGGGGAAAATGGGAGTAGTGGTGGCCGATGCTTGAAAGTCATTCTCATTGGAATTGTTTCAAAGAGGGAAGAATATATATATATGTGTATATATATATATATATATATATATATATATATATATATATATACACACACACACACACATATATAATATATATGAATATATGTACACACATATATTCACATATATACATATACATACATATATGTATTTGCACAAAGACACATTTAGATAGATTAGATTGGTAATATAGTTGGTTGTGTACAAAAATATAATTTATCAAATAGGGAAATAGGAGGGGAA
The DNA here is from genome assembly GCA_028627135.1 of Pseudochirops cupreus. Lineage (NCBI taxonomy): Eukaryota > Metazoa > Chordata > Mammalia > Diprotodontia > Pseudocheiridae > Pseudochirops > Pseudochirops cupreus. The sequence goes on along the minus strand of JAQQSU010017224.1, from coordinate 748 downwards.
GGGGATGATAAAAGGGGAGGGTAAAAATGGGCTACTTAAAGAAGCAGTGGTTAGAAGCAAAACAGATTTTTGAGGAGGGATAGAATAAAAAGAGGGAAGGAGAAGCAGAAGACAATGGAATCAAAGGAAATACACAGTAATCATAACTGTGAATGTGAATGGGATGAGCTCACCCATAAAACAGAAGTGCATAGCAGAATGGATTTGAAACCAGAATCCAATAAAATGTTGTTTACAAGAGGCACATTTGGAAAAGAAAGAAACAGAATTAAAATAAAGGGCTGGAGTAGAATCTAATATGCTTCAGCTGAAGTAAAAAGGTAGCAGTAGGAATCATGATCTCAGACAAAGCAAAAGCAAAATAGACCTAATTAAAAGAGATAATAAGGGAAACTACATTTTGTTAAAAGGTATCATAGAACACTTAGTAATAAAAATTTTTTACAGCAAGTTTCTCTGATAAAGGCCTCATTTCTCAAATACATATTGAGTATAGGACTTAGTCAAATTTATAAAAACAAGAGCTATTCTCCAAATGATAGTCAAAGGGTATAAACAGGAAGCTTTCAGAAGAAGAAATCAAGATTCTCCATAGTTATATGAAAAAAAATGCTGTAAAAATCATTATTGATTAGAGAAATGCAGATTATAAAGACTCTGAAATACCATCTCATGCCTATCAGAAATGATAACTGCTGAGTGGGATGAAGGGAGAGTAGGTACTCTATTATTTTTTTTATTTTTTTTT
>JAQQSU010017223.1:0-10752 GCA_028627135.1 Pseudochirops cupreus | reverse complement strand
ATACATATACATATATATGCATATATTTGTATATTTGTTATAGTCAGAATGATTTAGTCACTCAAAGTTGTTCTTACAATAATATTGCTGTTACTATCTACAATGTTCTCTTGGTTCTATTCATTTTACTCTTTCATGCCTTTCTAAGATCATTGAGCTCATCATTTCTCATAGTACAGTAGTTTTCCATCACAATCATACACTACAATTTATTCAGTCATTCTCCATTTGATGGGGATCCCTAAAATTTTTAGTTTTTTGCCACCACAAAGAGAGCTTCTATAAATATCCCATTTACATTCAAAATTATAATTACTATTTGTGAATTTCCCTCCATCTTATTTTTACTCCTTATTTTCTTTCTCAGCCTCTCTTTTTACCCTATCCCTGTTACCTTGTCTTCTCCCCCCACTCTAACACTCCTCATCCCACTTACCCCTCTAAAAGTCTTCCACCTCCCTCTACTCCCACCCTTCTAATCCCAATCCATACATCCCTCCAGAAGTCTTGAAGGCTTCTTGAGATAGGGGCAAAGGAATTGGGAAGGGACATTGAAGTTGCACTCTACTCTACACACACACACACACACACACACACACACACACACACCTACAGAACCTCTTTAAAATTAATTGGTGAAGTTAGTTCTCAGGCTTTAGTCCCCAGCAGTCTAGGACACTCCCAGGTCATTCAAGCAGCTGGGACACTGACTGGGCACTGGTGGCTGAGCACTAGAAAGCTAAATACATGCTCTTTTGGCACCTAGAAAGCATTGTTTCAGGAATGTCTCCCTCCTGACCCTGTCTTGGTATTAGGTAGCCTTGGCAATCACTCCCCTGTATCTAGGTAAGGAAACAGCCGACTTCACTCTAAATGTCTTTCCAAAAGAGGTAGATGACCCATAGCTGAAAAAATGTGTCACGTATTTACGAAGTGGATTCACTATTAAAGAGAGTGTCAGACAACTAAGGGATCATCATGGAACGTCCCTGGAATCTTGGCAGCTCCAGAAGGTGGGGCAGAAGGGATCCTCTACAAATGACATCAAGCTGATACTAAATCTATAAAGGACAGTCGAGGCTGGACTCCCTCAGAGGGCAATTAGGTGTTACCTTGGGGGTAGCCTGCTCTCTTCTCTCATCTCTTATCAGAAAACCCTGAAGCAGAAAACAAGGTATTAAATGTCTCCTCAGTATGACAGAAACTTATCTTCTAAATGCACAGAACTAAACATGAACATGTGTGTGCGTGCAGATACACACACACACACATAGGACTGCAAAAGGGGAAAAGTAAGACAGAGACAGGTTGTTTTCACTGATGCTGATAGCTCTGCTTTGTATATATAGTGTCATGTATTTGCAGTCAAATTTTAAAAATGAAAATTTTCCTTTAAATATGTTGAGAGAGTGTTTGGTTGGAAATTGGAGGTTGATCATATGACATAGAAGTCTATAGGAATTATGTTACTGTGATTCCATTATTAGATTATAAATGAGATAAAGTGCCAAATGCAATACAAGTATCAATCATTTTCCTTATTGGTGTTATTGTCATAAATGCAGTGCACACTTAAAGGCAGGTCAGTAGGGAAAGAATGATAGACTTATTCTCAAATATGCCCTGATTTTTCAGCAGTCAGTCAATCAAACTATCAACAAGCCTTGATTAAGCCCCTGTTATGTTCCAGGGACTGTGTACATAGCCCAACTCAAAACTCCCATGTGCTCAAACTTGCCACATGACTGCTTCCTAAAGTATGTTCTCCTTTAAACATCACCTGTCTATGCTACAAACTTTCCCATTTTCTAGTGGCTGAGTCCCTGCCCCTTCCCCCCTTTATTTGTCAGGATTCACTGCCAATGAAACTTAGGAGAAGTACTCTGCAGCCTTACATAGTAACGATTGATCTCTTCTCTTCAGATCAAGTGTAAAGGATGTTCGTGGACTCAGTTTCTGGCAATATTTGGGACCCACCACCAGAGAAAGGGCCTAGGTTATACTTACCAGAAGTCTCTGTGAGAGAGTACAGCATGGTAAAGGTATTTGGTGTGTACTAAGACTAGAGAGATTTGGCAACATGGTCTTTTAAAAGAGGTGGGAGAGATAGTCTGGTGTGGGATGGACGTTTCCTGCTGAGACTGAACCCAAAGCTGATTACGAAGAGTGGTTTTGAATATTTCAACATCAGTGGTCTAAGTTTTTCCGTTTCCCCCTCCTACTACATTGTGGACATACCAGGAGCAAATAGAAAGTTGGCTTGCACTCTACTGGAATCATAGGAAGGAGCAGTTATTTCTGCATAGGCACAGATAACTTTTTTGACCCAGTTCAATACCTTGCTATTCTTTTTTTTAATTCAGTCTTTTCCTTTTGAATTCACCTGTAATTTGGGATGGTCTGGCATAGATTTGAATTGACGCAGACTTGGGCTGCAGTTCTGGATAGATGACCTAATCAATACTCTGAAATTGGGCCTAGCTTAGAGGAGAACCACAAGGATCACCACCTATTGGTGCATGTAGCTGAGTACAGACCCTAGGAAAAAAATTGAAGTAGGTGAAATTAAATTTTTAACCTTTTTTATTGACCCTCATCCAAATCTTTGCCCTCATGGGGCTACCCAAACTTCCCTTGAACTTAGCGCCCTGTACTTCCAAACATTGCCACTTGTTCAGGATCTTTCCAACTGTTTAACCTTATAAACACAGAGGGTTAGAACTAGAAAATTAGAACCTCAGAACCAGTGCTGGATTACCAAATAGTAATACTAAACATTCCTAGGGGACCCAAAAGTTAATGGAAATAGTGTTTTGCAACCTGCACTTTTAAATATTGATGCCTTTTATTTTTACATCATACTCGTTTCTGGAAATATATCTCTGCCCCCCACATGTCCCTTTCCACAAACTGAACCCTTTCTTATAGCTGCAGAAATGGAAGCTGGATCATTAATTCCTCACTTCCCTCAGCCCAGTTGATGAAACCATTCACAGGGGAAGATAACAGAGACAGTTAGGTGTTAATGTATTCAAGTGAAATCAAGAAACATTTAAGGGCTTACTATGTGCCAGGTACTGTGCCAGGCTCTGGGAACATAAAGAAAGTCAAGTTCCAGCTGTCAAAGAGTTCATAGCCTAGCAGGGAGACAACAAGCACACGACTATTTAGAGATGAGCTCTAGACAGGCGAAAGTGTTGATAATCACAGAGAGAAGGCACCAGGGGTAAATGTGCAGGACACACTTTTAAGTTTAATCTATATTCTTAGCATTTTCCCCGTCATTTTCTTAAGTCTAGACAACTAACAGAACAATAAATCAGGCCTCGATTCAAAGCATCTGCCAGTTCTGGAGTTGTAAATACTCACAGTGAATGTTTACAATTAGTCTTGTGAGCCACTTGGAGCTGGCTCCAGCACACTCCTGGTAGGAACTGGAATTAAGAGGGCTCAGGAAAAGCTTCCTGCAGAAAGTGAGATTTTGGGTGAAATTTGAAGGAAGTCAAGGAGAAAGAGTAGGCAATCAGGAAGAGGTAGAGAGTGTCAGGTGTGGGGGACAACCAGTGAAATGGAGGTGAGAGATGGGAGATCTTATGCCAGCAAGGCAGCTAGCATCACTGGAATATAGTGGACCTGGACAGGACGATGATATAAGAAGAATGGAAAGGTAGGACAAGACCAGGTCATGAGGAGATTTAAAAGCCAAATAGGATTTCATATTTGATTCTGGAGGTCATAGCGAGTCAATGGAGTTGACTGAATAGAGAGTGAGATGGTCAGTGCTTAGATCACAGATTGCTGAGTGGTGGATGAGCTAAAGTGAGAGAATTGAGGCAGGGAGTCAGAGTCAGACTCAATAATTGTTTATTAAGCACCTACTGTATTGTGCTAAAGCACTTGGGCAACAAAGAAAGGGCCGGAGGCAGTCCCTGCCCTCAAGGAGCTCACAGTCTTTTAAGTGAAAACAATACAAAAAGAAAACAAAAAGGAGAGCAGAAGGGGTACCTGGCACACCCAGGGGCTCGTGATGAATCCCTGCATCTGGGGAATGATCAGGTGAATGAATACCTTGTGTAGGTGGACCCATGAGCAGGCTATTATTGCCTGAGGTGAAAATCAACCAACAGAATATTGTGAGGATCTGTGTGGTTGTGAGTTACTGGATACTGTGACCATATCTAACAACATTCTACAGAGCAGTTCCTTGCATCTTTTGTCAGGAGGAAGAAGGTATATTTTATTAATTTTTTTTGTGGGACCATTGTTGCTTCATTGTTTGACTTCCTTTGAATCTTTTCATTTACACTGTTGTAATTATTATATATGTTGTTCTTTCCAGGCTACTTATTTCATTCCATAGTAGTTCATACAAATCTTCCCTCATATATCTGAATTCTATACATTTGTCATTTCTTACTATAGCACATGCCCTGGCATTATGTTCTTGGATCTGATCACATTGTCAAGTCAGATCTCCAGATGGAGGCTGCTGTATTTTCCTTCATGACTCTAAGGATATCTCTTCAGGGTTAGGAGATATTTTTCTAATGCTATAGTTCATAAGTCCCCACTAGTGTGCCTTTCTATCAATTAGACTGACTTAATTAGCTTTTAATTAAAAGTCTTTCCTAAGGTGATAGAGTAAGAACAATTGGTACAGAACATCCCCCCAAAGTCTGTGAAATACTTTTCTACCAGTACATAGAGAGTACAGGGGAAAGTGAGGTCAAGCTCTTAACTCTTGGTTGATAGAAGTCTTTTTTCCTTACCTCCGTGGGGCACTAATGAAGGTTCCCTTAAGCATGGTATAGCTTTGCTACTAAGACATTTGTAGAGTTGAAAATCTGCCTGTGTCTAGTTTGATCCAATGAAGATAACTGTGTCAGTTCTTCTGGGGATGCTGCTATGACTTTGATATCCATGGAAAGTACAAAATCCTTCAACCCTTCAAAGCTACTTTTCTGTTCTGGGGTAGTAGAAGTGGAGAGGACAGAGGCTTCGCTCTTTTCCCCAAGTGATTTCTTCTCAGAGCTCTCATCTCTAAGCTGCCAAATTCTTGAATCTCCATTACAAATAAGTTTTCTGGTTTTATAGGGGCTCTCAGGGCATGATCAAGTCCCTCAACCAATCTGTGACTTCAAGGATTCGTGATTTTTTTCAACGTATATTTCCTTTCTAACAACAAAGATTGCAACTCTGTATAGCTTTGCAGGGAGCATGATAGAGTAGAAAGTACATTGTGTAACCAGTGAAAGACCCTCAGTTCTAGATTCTCTTCAGGCAGAAGTCCCTGAAGGGAGAGAAAACTCTGAGAAGAAGCCAATAAATAGAGAAGCCAGCAGCTCAATGAGGTCGCTCTCCTCAGCTTGCTATGTGAAAGACTCCAGGGAATTTCCTCTTGGGTGAGAACTGGACCTCTCTCTCTAAGTTGAGCTGAGATAACTTGCTCCCAAATGGAGAGCTCATTCACTCTGTGTATTGTCTAACATATTCTCATCTGTATATCTTCTCTGTTTGATTTCTGTTTGCTCTCAACTGAGATATGTGGGATTATTAGCTATTAATTATTGAACTGACTTTTGGCAGTCATGTAGCTAAGCCTTGCATCCATTGAGGGCCAGTGATCAGGAGCTGAGTATCAATCTAAAAATTATCTTTCCTAAATAATATGGGAAGGGGGGTAGATTGATATAATTCTAGTTGTTTCTCTAAGGCAGTGGTTCTCAACCTTCCTAATGTCACGACCCTTTAATACAGTTCATCATGTTGTGGTGTCCCCCAACCATAAAATTATTTTCTTTGCAACTTCATAACTGTAATTTTGCTACTGTTATGAATTGTAATGTAAATATCTGATATGCAGGATGTATTTTCATTGTTACAAATTGAACATAACCCACAGGTTGAGAACTGCTGCTCTAAGGAAAAAAGAGTGGTTAGCCTCTGACCCCAATCTCCTGCTTCCCATCCTGGGAGGAAACAAAGTCTCCCTTCAAGAAGGGAAGATGGAGAAAACTAGAGATAGCTATTCATGCTTCCTTGTAGACTACATCTAGACAGACCCATTTAGACAATACTCTTCCACCTACAACTGAATTTGAAGTCTGAAAATCTAGGTTAAATTTTGGATTCTGCCACTTACCTTAGTTTTTATTTCTACAAAATGTGGGGGTTGGGAGAAATGGTCTCTTATTTCTTCTCCAGCTCTGAATCTTGACCCTATGATAGACTTGAGTCTTTGAGCAAAAAGACTCTCAAAAAATTTTTAGTGAAGGAAATGAGCATACTAGGGGGGAAAAAGGAAAAGAAATGAGAGCTATGGAAGAAAGAATTGGAAAGGGAATTAACAGCTTGGCATAAGAGATTAAAAAAAAACAACCTTTGACCAACCAACAAATTACCTGCAAAATTAGAATGAACCAGATAGAGTCAATGATTACATGAGACAATAATAAATATGAAAATAAAGTCAAAAAAGACTAAAAAATAGAAGAAAATGTAAGGTATCTCATAACAAAAACAATTGATCTCTAAAATAGATTGAGGAGAAAAATTTAAGAGTCAATGGACTACCTGAACATCATGACCAAAATAAGACTCTAGATAATCTATTTCAAGACATCTTGAAACTGCCTGGATCTATTACAACCAATGGGTTATAATATAAAGTTGAAATATAAAGAAACATAAAGAATTAATTGGTTATTTCAAAAAAGAAACTTCCAGATGAAAACTCCCAGGAATGTTAGAGTCAAAATACATGGCTTTGAAGTCAATGAAAAAAATAAGACAAAAAACCAGAAAGAAAGAATTCAAGTATCAAGAGACCGCAGTCAGGATCATGCACAATTTAATAGCCACCACTGTAGAATGGAGGACTTGAAATACAATATTCCAGAATGCAAAGGATACAGTCTTACAACACAGAATAACTTACCCAGGAAAACTGGATATAATCCTACAGGTGGAAGAAATAGATCTTTGATGAAAGAGAATACTTCCAAGTATTCCCAATGAAAAGACCAGAACTATTAGAAATGTTGAAGTTCAAATGCAGAAGTTAGGAGAAACATAAAAAAGTAAACATGAATGAACAATTATAAGGGACTAAATAAGGACAAACTGCTTACATTTAAATATGGAGAGATGATAACACGCATCACCTCTGAGCCCTATCATCATTAAGGGTCATAGAGAAAGTCTTAATTGGTTGAGGTCTATAAGTGATTCTATCTTGTTGATCTTAAGAATGGAAAGAGAAGGGAATAGGAATGCACTAGAGGAGAAGGGAAAGGTGGATGGGGAAAATTATCTCATGTAATCAGTATGTGCAAGCAGACATCTATATAAACAAGGAGGTAGGGATAAGAGAGAATGGTTGACTTTTGAACCCCATTCTCATGCCTGAATTAGTGGAGAGGAAAATACACACACACACACACACACACACACACACACACACACAGATTTGGATACAGAATTCACTCAACTGGGAAACAGGAGAAGGAAGAATTAGAGAGAGGATAAATAAAGGAAGGAGTTGGTCTTAAGCAAAAAAAAAACAACTAACTAAAATGCAGGAGAATATTTATAATTTTTTCTGGTGGGAATTAATGGGAATCTAAGAGAGTATCCATAACCTGGGGAGATGGCTGAACAAGTTATGGTATATAAATGTGATGGAACACAATTGTGTTATGAGAAATGCTTAAGGGGGTGGTTTCAGAGAAAGTGGGAAGACTTATATGAACTGATGAAAAATGAACATAAGCAGGAGAGCAATTTATACAATGACAACAATATGGTAAAGAAAAGCAACTTTAAAAAAATTAGGGATTCTGATCTGTGTATTGATCAACCAACTATTCCAGAGGACTAGACACCCTGTTTACTTCCTGATGGCTGGATGAAGGATTCAGAGTGCAGAATGAGACACATGTTTTTGGATGTGTACAACAAAAAAATTTAACTCTACATATTTGATACAGGGATTTTGTTTTTCTTTCATTTTCAATGTGCATGTGCATGTACATGTGTATGTGGGGTGTGTGTGTGTGTGTGTGTGTGTGTGTGTGTGCGTGTGTTGGGGGATGGAGATGAGAGTTGGGATGAGAGGAAAAGAAGGTGGATTTTTGCTGATTGGAAAAAAACAATTTAAAAAACCCATTTCTTTGTCTAGAGACAGTGATAATCCTGGAGAAAGCAGTGGTAAAGTTATAGGACAGATTGCAGGGGACTAAGTAAGGAAGAGTTGAGGAAATAGACTCAAGGGGTGTAGATGACCCTTTCTAGAGATCTGACCAAGGAAAGGAAAAAAAATGTCCAGCATGTTCCACGCCTATATCCCCAGTTTTGTATCAGCATTAGAAACAGTCTAAGCCTTTGGGCTTCTGAGAAAATGTCCTGTGAAAAGCAAACTGCTATTGTGTTTATCAATATGTGTGTACATTGTTGTGCTTGTTTTGTTTGCTCCTAAGTGTGCCTAAGTGACCATACTGCCATTCCAACACTCTGATCTAACCAGGTGAGGTCACTCTTCCTGGGTCCAGTCGTTCCCAAAGAAGTGGGTACAAATGCATGCCTTTGGATGTAGGCAGTCTAGGATTAGCTCTTCAGGTAACCTTAGCAGCTTAAGAATCTACTTAAAAGCTGCCACTCTTTCCATGAAATAATTAAAGCAGGAGGTCAGATAGAAACTCAGGACACTGCCTAACTTTTATTATCTTCTTGAATATATTAACGTATATTTTATTATTTGTAAACCCTTGTTCCCAAAGTTTTCTAGTACTGTACTGAATGTAAGCTCCATGATGGGAAAGATGGTGCCATTTTTTTTCCTTTGTAGCTTCTGTGTGGGACACATTTTTATTTTTGGTTCAGATTTATGATTTCACTGTTGTCAGCTATTGCTTTGTATGCATACTAGCAACCGTCTGCAAGGCATAGCCTTAAAAAGTTTCTTAGGTCACTCTTATGGTTAAGTGACTTTTCCAGGGTCACACAGCTAGCATGGGTCAGAGTCAGGGCTAGAATCCAGGATTTCCTGACTCAAAAGTTGGTTCTTTACCTACACTACTTCTCATATAGTAATGATGTTGTAAGTACTTAGTGAATGGTTTTTAATTGCAATGACTTTATATGTACACAATGAATTATTTAATTATACAATATTTTGTAATGACACTAATAATGATAATAGATGCTGATATAGCACATTAAGGCTTACAAAATACTTTATATACATTATCTTAATTGAGCCTCATGACAGCTCTATGAGGAAAATACTATAGCTATTATTATTCCAATTTTACAGGTGAGGAAACCAAGACAGAAAGTGATTATTAATAATAATAGTGTTACCTTTTATATAGCACTTTAAGGTTTGCAAGTGTTTCAAAGTCATTTTACCCTCACAAGAACTAAGGAAGGTAGGTGCTATTATTACCTCTGTTTGACATATGAAGAAACCAAGGCAGACAGCAGTGAAGTGATTTGCCCAGGGTCACATCACTATTAACTATAGCCCTCAATCCAATAACTAAACCATATCACTCTTAAATTTTCTGAGTTTCTGAACACATGCTTCAGTCCCTAGAGAAGCCTAAAGAACAAAGCTTTGCAGTGACTAGAAGAAGAATCAAATGCTTCTGTCATTAGTAGAAGACAGGGAGCTGTCCATTTCTGAGCTGTTTAGTGAAAACCAAGATGGTTTGTTTTTTATTCTAAGAATAAGCAACAATATGACACAGAGAACAATCAGTATTTCAGACAGTTGGGGTTATATGATACAGGCATATCTGTGCTCCTGATCTTTGAAATTTGGCTTTACTTATGTGTCAAGCCTTACAGCTGCCTCCACACCTAACCAAAGAACTGTTGGTATGCTCCTAGCAGCCCCCTTTCTCTAAAAGGTTGGATTTTTTCAGTATTAATTCTGGAGGAACTTACCAAAAGGAGATAGAGTAGATGCAAGCAACACTTGCATGTATCTTCTTATCTAAGAAATGATGGAGATTTTAAGAAATCATAACATATATAGTTGTGTTTCCCCAAGAGGCAATGCAGCATAGTGGACAAGAATTGAACTTTGAATCAGGAAGACCTGAGTTTAAACCCTGTTGGGAGACATGCCAATTGTGTAACTGTGTGGCCAAGTTTATTCATTTCTTGATGTCCCAGGAAATTTTTTAAAACTTGATTTTTTTTTTAGTTTTCAACATTAGCTTTTATGAGATTTTGAGTTCTAAATTTTTCCTCCTCTCTTCACTTCTCCTTCCCAAAGATGGCATGCTATACATGTATGATTATATTAAACATATTTCTACATTAGTCATGTTGTGAACAAAAGGGAAAAACCATGAGAAAGAAAAAACAAAAAACAATAAAGGAAAGAGAAAATAGTATGCTTTGATCTTCATTCAAACTTCATAGTTCTTTCTCTGGAAATGGTTCACATTTTCCATCATGAGTCTTTTGGAATTGTCTTAGATCATCATATTGCTCAGAAGAGCTAAGTCTAACAAAGTCAATCATCATACAATGTTGTTACTATGTATAATGTTATCCTGGTTCTTATCATTTTACTCAACATTAGTTCATATAAGTCTTTCCAGGTTTTTTTGAAATCTGCCTGCTCATCAATTTTTTATAGCACAATAATATTCCATTACATTCATAAACCATAATTTGTTCAGCCATCCTCCATTTCTAATTCTTTGCCACCACAAAAAGAACTGTTAAAATATTTTTTTT
>JAQQSU010017222.1:0-10753 GCA_028627135.1 Pseudochirops cupreus | reverse complement strand
CTTGTAATATTTTCTTCTTGTCCTGAGAGCTCTGGAATTTGGCTATAATATTCCTAAGAGTTTTCTTTTCATGATCTTTTTCAAGAGGTGATCAGGGAATTCTTTCAATTTCTATTTTGCCCTCTGGTTCTTGAATATCAGGGCAGTTTGCCATGATAATTTCCTGAAAGATGATGTCTGGACTCTTTTTCTGATCACAGCTTTCAGGTAGTCTGAAATTTTTTAAATTATCTCTCTTCAATCTATTTTCCAGGTATGTGGTTTTTCCAGTGAGATGTTTCATGTTGCCTTCTATTTTTTCATTCATTGGGATCTGTTTTATCATACCTTGATTTCTCATAAATTCTTTAGTTTCCATTTGGGCCAATCTAATTTTGAAGGAATGATTTTCTTCAATGAGCTTTTGAAATTCCTTTTCCATCTAGCCAGTTCTGTTCTTTAAAGCATTCTTCTCCTCATTGTTTTTTGGACATCTTTTCCCCTTTGAGTTAAACTGTTTTTTAAGGCGTTATTTCCTTCAGTATTTTTTGGTTCTACTTTAGCAGGCTATTGACTTGTTTTTCATGACTTTCTTGCATCATTCTCATTTCTCTTCCCAATTCTTCCTCTACTTCTCTTACTTGATTTTCAAAATCCTTCAACTCCTCCATGGCCTGTGACTAGTTCATGTTTTTCTTGAAGGCTTTTGATGCAGGAGTTTTGCTCTGTTGTCTTCTAGTTCTATGTTTTGTTCTTCTTTTTCACCACAGATGGATCCTATAGTCTAATTTCTTTTCCTGTGTTTGTTCATTCTCCCAGCTGGGAACCTGGAGTTCCAGAGGTAGCCACTGCTGCAGCTGCTTCTGTTGCCATCGAAGCTAGGGCCACATTTGCTGCCCAGGGGTAGGGACCAGACAGAGCTCTTCTCCCACCCAGTTCCAGTAGAGAATCTCCACTGACCTTTTACTTTATATTTGGTGTTTGGGGGTGAGGAGTCTGGAAACCACCACAGCTGCTAACAACTCCCTCTCCTAAAATCTTCTCTGGCCAAGTTGAGCCACTGGTCTGGGTCAGCTCCCAGCCCTGTGAGATAGCCTCTTCCTGTTGGCCTGATAAGCTTCAGTGGGAGATTTGTTTCTCTTTCACTTTGTGGGTTCTGTACCACTAAAATTTGTTTAGAGTCATTTTTTACAGGTATTGGAGGTGGTTGGATTGGGGGCACAAGCATGTTCCTGCTTTACTCTACCGTCTTGGCTCCACCTCCAGCATTTAAATGTTTTCAAGCTCATTCTAGGGGGGAGAAAACAAAGTTGAAATTTTAAGTTTCTAATAAGACACGAAGTAGGGTTTCCCATTTGCAATATATCATTTCTCCTTCAAACTAATAGTTACTTGAGTACTTTGGTTATTCCATATGCCATTACTGTTTCAGATGGAAATTGGACACTGATGGATGCTGCATAGAGAAACAAAATAAAGTGTCTTAGTAGAAGGGCTGTGGAGGTTTTCATCAGGATCAAAATATTTTGAGAAACATTCAGGTACTGACTAAAAATTTTTAAAAATAAGTCTTAATTGAAGAGATGGCAATTCAAAGATACAGGCAAATGAGATCATTGTAAGCCATTTACCTTTTGCCCTATAGGGAGAAAACAATTTAATGGGAAAGACATTGCTGCTATAGCTTGTCTCAGGTATCTATTAGAACATCCATGTGTGAGTAGATGAAAAGTTTCAATAAGACTGTCTTTTACGAAATGCTCATAGGTTATTATAGCTATCTAAAAATAGTAATGTGCTGAAATAATTATAATATTTCACATTAAAAACTTTAATTTAAAGCAATTCAGTACATATTTATTAAATACTTCTGTGTGCTGAGAAATGTGCTCCATAATAGAAATCCAAAGGTTAGATAAAGCATGGTCCCTTCAGTCAATCAAGGGTCAGCTTGCTTTAGTTGAAAGAATACTTAGCTTGGCATTTTTCTCAGTATTTTCCTCTTATTCCAAAATCATATACTTCAATGATTAGCCTCCAGGCACTTTTACAGAGGCAAAGTGGGGCTTCAAGCTCCTCCATAACCCTATACTGAATGGTCACCTCAGGATCATACCATAATATATTTAAAGCTAGAAGGGACCTAAAAAACCCTATCTAGTACTATTTTCTCATTTTTAGATGAAGAAATGTAAGGTCCAGAATGATTCATTCAGGGTCAAACAGAAAATAAGTAATAGAGGCAAGATTTCAATGCAGTTCCCTTCGTTCCAAAGAAACTGTTCCTTCCGGTTTCCCTATATACTGTGTCTCATGAAACTCAGCATCACTTATATGATTTAAATTAATATTCACATCAAACCCTAGGTTACCTTATAACTCAGGACAATGAGAATGAATATTGTTTGTATCAAATATCAAGTTACTTCCTTGTAGTCATGCATAGTATATGTTCAAAATATAAAAACCTGACACTCATACCTTTTCTGGGATATTTCCAAAATAAACTCTGAATTGCATATGGTAAATTTCTCACCAGAGAATTATATCCCCACTACCACCTCACCCCAATAAAACAAGCAAAGTGTTACTTGTTCTTTAGCATGAAAGAGGGACAGCTATTAAACAACTTTTGCATTCCATTGTGCGTTAAGAGAATATGAAGAAGGTCCCCAGCATGTTGAATAACTCATGATATGTTTATGGGAGGACAAGGACAAGACTCACATGGGGAGACCAGCATGGATAGGCTATATCTGTGTAAATGGAAAGATTATTCACTCACATTGATGAAATAACAGATTGATTACATTTGGGGTATTGCATTATGCTGAGATTTGTATGGCCATTTAACACATCAAAGTTTCATGATTATCCTTTGTTTCTATGCTCTTATCTGCAAAAATTAAAACCACTATTTTTAACTTTAATAAAACTATTTGAAAAGCCTTAAAAAGGATCTAAAAGTTTGACTTATGTCTATGAAGAGCACACGGTGTACCAGAGTGTCTAGTGTATGGATGAACTTTTGAGAAGTGTAGAACTGTAGTAACCTGATAGTCTTATTAGTATGAGTGACTCGGCAACTGTCTAGATAAAGATTGCCCTTAAGTTCTCTGCAGTCAAATTATGCCTTCCTTTTGGTGGTATGATCAGTATGACTAGGTCTTCTGGTTCTCTGTAAATTGCTATTTTGTGGAAACAAAACACAATGAATAGTTTTACTTTAAGTTATAGTCAGAAGTGTTCTCACAACTCTTCTGTTATTAGGCACACAAACATTAACTGTCACAGGTGGGTGAGCCCAACATATTATGCAACTCAAAATTAAACCTGAGGAATGCTTACATAATATTCACTCAAATGCCTCATAGCCTTCAATTTCCAAATGCCATTCTCTCCCACACTCTCAACAGACCTAAAGCTGTAGTAATCTATTAACTTAAATTAGTGTCCTGCCTTAGAGGACATCGAAGTGCTTCACAAGCATTTGTGAAACATTATAGTGGGCAAGGTTGTGACTTGCTTTAGGATAGTGCAATGAGTACAGCCAGAGTTGCTACAAAAATCACCATATTCTGTCAAGGTTTCTGCTTAGTGCTAAGTATTAGACATAAGCATTAAATATGGAAGGCTGGAGTTTCTTACTTTTCTTAAAATTTATTTGTGTGTGTGTGTGTGTGTGTGTGTGTGTGTGTGTGTGTGTGAGACTTTCTTACAATTTTCTTCCCTTGAATGAGGGAAAGAAAAAATTCACTATACCTATGTGTGTGCATATTTGATTATCTATCTCTCATCCATCCATCCATCCATCCATCCATCCATCTGTCTCTCTCTCTCTCTCTCTCTCTCTCTCTCTCTCTATCTATCTATCTATCTTTTATGTGTCCTTTGTGCCCATCAAAGTGTAGCTACTTAGTAAAGACTCATTCATAGCTTGAGCACAGAGGAGATAGAATTTTCTTCCTTCAATCTCCCTTTCAGAGATTAGAAGCCTATCAATGTGAAACATTACATATATGGTCAGGTTTAAAAAAAAATATTGGGTTTGCTGAGTTTCTCCTTCTTCTTTTTCTATTTTTTCAAGTCATTGTTATATGGGATGTTACTAGGGTGAGGGGAGAGAGAGAAGTATGGAGGAAAATGTAGGGAATATAAAAACAAAATATTTGAAGAAAATTATTTTTAAAAGAAATTCCTTTGTGAATTTCAATGTTTTTTTTGAGTTGAATAGGTTTGGATTGAATTGAGTTTAATATTTTAAAATCCTTAGTAATTGAGATTTTCTTATGAAACTGATGAATCAACCAGAGTAATAAGAAGATAAGTTTATTCGTGTATTAAGGCAGTAACAAATGCAATCATGATCCTGTTTTATTGCTTTTTAAGGGTATCCCTTATAGGCTATTTGCTTATTTCTAATGAGCCCTTTTCAGTTTTATGGCCCCTATAACTCTGGACAGCTGGAGCCTTGCCCTCTAATGTGGATCTTACAAGTGTCAGTGCACTCTGGGAGGGAGGACAAGGGTAAGTATCTAAATCTTTAATAATCTTCTGAAAAGAATACATGCAAAATTAATCAGTAAAGTTCTATCTTTTATTTCAGAAAGATTTACAGTATTTGCATTAGAATTAGCCTCTTTTCTAAGATGTTACATTTGTCCTTGGCAGCTTCTATGGGACTATTCATCCATTCCTCCCAGGAAATGTTCAATTAGGTGGCAAACAGTATCCAAAGTCCAAGAGCTATTTGTATTAATGTGCTTTTAGTGTTGTCCACAGGGGAAAACAAGTAAGAGACCATAGGCCACTTTACTGAGCCAGCAATGCTTTGAACCAAATCAACCCTGAAAAAAGTCTGGGGTCTGATCTTTTCCTGGGAACCCTGTTACATAACAAAATATTTGTTTCCTTTCATGGCCTTAGAATTGACAATGGCCAGCAAATTTGTATAACACAGTTCCTCTGACTAGAATTGAGGGAAAGAACATATGATTATAGATTTAGGAACCTCTCTAGAGGTCATAAAGATCAGCCCTCTCATTTTACTTATCCTGAGGCCTAGAGTGATTAAATGACTTGTCCAAGGAAGGATAGCAAGTAGGAGTCTGAGGCAGATTTGAACCCATATATTGTTCACTAGGAGTCCACTATATGCTACAACATTACATCAGAATACCTATATCAGGGGTGGGGAACCTACTGCCTTGAGACCATGTGTGGCCCTCTAGGTCCTCAAGTGTGGCTCTTTGATTGAATCCAAACTTCACAGTAGATAATTACTTTATAGTAACAAAGCACAGATTTGACCATTTCATTTCTGTCCCCAGAATCCTTTGTGGATCCCTATTTTATCACTAGAATACAATATAAACTTCTCAGTTTAACATTTAGCGACCTGAAGCTTACCTCCAGACATTTTTAGACGAATTTTTCATGACTCCCCTTCATGTTTCCTAACTGTCAGTCAAGTTGGCCTGCTTGCTGTTCCCCAAACTCAGCATATCATCTTATATTTTTTCATAGTCTATCCTAAATGTTTGTAATATATGGCCTCCTAAACTCTTATAATCCATGTAGATTTGTTATTTGGTCATTTCAGTCATGTCCTACTTTCTGTGACTCCATTTGGAGTTTTCTTACCAAAGATCTTGGAAAGGTTTGCCATTTCATTCTGCAGCTCATTTTTACAGATGAGAAACTGAGACAGATTTAAGTGACTTGCCCAAGGTCACACAAGCTAGTAAATATCTGAATTCAGATTTGAACTTAAGAAGATGAGTCTTCCTAACTCCAGGCCCAGGAATCTATCCACTGTTCAACCAAGCTTCCTCAAATAATCCTTTAAAGCTCAGCTCAGGTACTACTACCTCCCAGATAAGTTTCTTTTTTCCTGATTTCCTTTCATCATTAGTGCTATCTACCACTTCAATTTACCTCTTTTGTGCTTCCTTATCTTTGCAAAGGTTATATCCTCCCACCAGATCATATGCTTACTTAAGGCAGGGAGGATTTTCACATTTGTCTTTATATTACCAGCACCTATTATGTTGTGTGCATGCATGTAAGTGTGTGTGTGTGTGTGTGTGTGTGTGTGTGTGTGTGTGTGTGTAGGTTGAACAGATCTACTATTTCATTTGTGTGAGGTACTCTGTGTGAGGTACTCTTTCCCCCAGGATATGTTTTGTACATATATGTGTACACATCAATGCAATTAGTTGCCTCTTCTGTACCTTACAACCTTAGAGTGTTGCCTAAGATAGAGAGAGATTAAAGAATTTGCTGATGTCACATAGCGAATCTGTCTGAACAGTAGGATATGAACCCAGGTGTTCCTGACTCTAAGTCCAATCCTTTATTACGTCATGTTGCTCTTCCTCTTATCCTCACCACATGCTTTTATGAATGAATGGATAAATGAATGCAATGGCACCTGAGAATAGGGTGGTTATAAGGACCCCTTGAAGCACTCAACAGCTAGGAATGTCTCATAGCTATAAAATAATGGCAAAGATGAGCAACACATATGAAAACAATGTGCAACAGGTTAGAGATGAAGTTATTTGGGGGATTATAGTCTTGATGTGGACTGAAGTTAATCTGCATTATTGCTCTAACATTAGGTGGTGCAGTAGATAGGGTACTGGGCCTGAAGTCAGGAAGACCTGAGTTCAAATCTTACCTCAGCTACTCACTAGCTGTGTTACCTTGGGCAAGATTGAAATTCCACCTGACTCAATGTTCCCAATTCTAAAATGAGATGAATAATACCCTCTATCTCATAAGGTTTTTCAAAGGATCAGAGGAGATATCTGTAGTGCTTAGCATAGTATCTAGAAAATAGTAGGTCTTCAATAAATGCTGTGGGGGCTATGTGGGAATATGATAAAATTTCTTCAAACTGGTTCATTAATATTTATATCATATAATGTTGGATAACAGCCTTCTAGTAAGCTATCTGTGGGAAAAAAACTTGATAGGCTTAATTGTTCCTTTTTCTTCTTTTCCTCTTCACCCTTAGTTAAAATATATGGAGAAAGGAGAAATAAATGACTTGAAATTGGAAATGAAAGTCCAAAATTACCATTCAGTATAGACTTACACAGTGTTGTATTATCGGAGTGCAGAGATATTTTAAGTTATCTACTCTTGTTTATCTCCATACCTTAATAATGGATTGCCTTCTACAATAATGTATAACATTTTTTGTTACTCAATTGGTTAAAAAAAAAAAGCTTACCAATCCAAAGAAGTCTTATCTCCTTCATTTATCAATATATATTATTCTTGTGATTCCATTGATAAAGCATAATATGATGCTCCACTCTAGGAGTTACCTTCAGAGCCAGTGGAATATTCACTTGAATATACTCATTGCTGTCAAATCTTCATATTTCAGGGTGGAATTAACTCTGGATAAAGGCCAAACATTGCTCTGAGCCAAGTCTGGCAAATAAAATGGGTTATCAAGTTTGATCAGACCATTTAAGGTCTTCCAAAAAAGTCTAACTAATATAATAATAAAACCAATTTTCTTGTCTGACAGCTTTTGAGAGCAATTATACAAAAGAACATGAAAAAAAAGTATTTGGAGTTATGTAAGGGTCCCTAGTATGAAAGTATAGACTTCTGAGGTGACTACTTTGAAGGATTATTACTGTTTGTTCTTTGATTCAAAGAGGACCAAAGACATCACAATGATGTCTTGACTTGCTTGTGAATTGGATTTAATTGAGGCAGAGTTGCACAAGGTTGTCATCCTCCCTCTCTTCCAGAATCATCAAAGTCAAGTGGCAAAACAGAAGTCAAGATAACTAGCAATGGCTCTGGATGGAGTGGATGACCTTGGCATCTTCAATGTGTGACCAAGCTCAAAGATCTCCATAGCACTTACTTAAGTTGCCTTTGTGACCTTTGGGGGAAAAATTGTTCTCATTTGCCCATTCCACCAGGAAAAGTGTTCATATGCATGGAATAGACATATTCCTAACTCACGGACAGGTTTGAGTCCTATCAGTTACCCTCAACCTGGTTTAGCTCTATTTACTGAGTCAGTTTTATGGGAGTATGCCAATGAGTTTGCTACAGTTTCTTGGGGCCATATGTGAGAGCTGGGTAAAAGATGGATACTAAAGATGGGTAAGCAGCTCTGAAAAGGGCTCAGAAGCCCTCAGGATAAGTCACTTAAACATAGAAGTTCTAATATATTTGCTGAAAAATTAGAACATTACTATAGTGCTTTGAGATGTAGAAACAGAGAAGTAACACATATATTATTACCTCAGTTTAGTAGATGTGAAAATTGAGGCTCAAAGCATAGTTCTTCACATTTCAATACTAGAATACATCACTGGCTTCCTCCCCTCTCCCCCATTTTCATATGATAACCTTGCTTCATAATCTACAGAAAAAAATGAGGCCATCTACTGTGAGCTTCCTCTTTTGCCTTCTTCCCCATCTCCTATCACTCAGACACCTTCTACAACTTTCTCCTCCTTCACCCCCTCTCACATAATGAAGTGGTCTTACTCTTTTTAAAGCTAATTCATCTCTACTTTTCAAGTGATCTTATTCCATAGACTGCCTGGCACACCCTCTTTTCCCCTTATTTTTAATCTCTCCCTCACTATGGGTTCATTTCTTAATGTCCACAAACATGCTCATGTCTTGCCGACCCTGAAAAAAATTCTTCACTTGATCCTTCCATTTTCATCAAATATCACCATATATCTCTTCTGCCCTTTGGAGCTAAACTCCTCAAAAAGACCATCTACAATAGATTCTTCTACTTTCTCTCCTCTCACTATCTTTTTAACCCCTTACATTTTGCCTTCTGTCTGGCAAAGTAACACAAAAACATATCAACAAGACAGAACAGATGAATAGAGAGCCAACACCACACGTGTTCTCCCTCTCAATTCTGCTTGGTCCCAGCTTCTGCTTCTAATTTTATGGACTCTGCTCCTTCCTGTTCCACCCTTCCTGTTGCACCAGCAATTTCCTCTGTCTTCTGAACCACAGGTGGGGTTCAAAGACACTTGAATAGCTGAAACAAGGAGCAAAATATCATTTTGCTTGCCATTACACTACTGTTTCTGCAACATAGAAGGTGTGTAATAAATGTTGACTGATTTTATCCAAGAGACAATGGTAGTCACCGGAGCTGGTTAAGTCTAGTACTCACACCATCACATATGTGCTTAAGGAAAACTACTTTGGCTGCTATCTGGAGTAATAGAAGTTCAAACTCAGGTTCTCTGATTCTAGATTCAGTAGTCTTATACTATGTTTCCTCTAATTACTATGATTAATACATTATTAATATTCCTCAAAGACATGGAAGGATAGTTCTTTCAGATGCATAATGACAAATTAAAGTTATTTGAACATGCAAATCATTTTCTACTCCTTTTTTAGACATATAATTTGACCTGATTCCTCTGGAAATATCTGTATTTAAGGAAGTGATACTTTTATATGATTAATATGATTAATAGATGTAATATAAAAGAACTGTTGCCTGCCTCAATTTCCCCATCTGTAAATGGGTAGAGTAAAGGCTCACATCTCCCAATGAGGTTACAAGGATCAAATTAGATATTTCATAAAGTGCTATATAAATGCTAGCTATTAAATATAGCTATGTGGTTCAGTGAAAAGAGTTTTTAACTTGAGGTCAGGAAGACTTGAGTTTAAATCCTGTCTCAGATACTTGCTAGTTAGGTGATGCTGAGCAAGTCAGTTAGCTTCTGTCAACCCCACTTTATTCATTTGTAGAATAGAGATAATAATAGCAATTCCTACCAAGGGATATTATAGGGATAAAATGAGAAAATATTTGTAAAATGCTTCACAAACCTTAATGGGCTATAGAAATGCTAATTGCATATTTGCTTGTATTTTCTGAAATTTACAGCACTAGGCATTGAAAAAGTTTTCTTTTAAGGTAAATAAGGCATGGTTCTTTACTTCATGGTGTTTAAAGTCTATTAAGTAAGATATATTTTTATTTGGCTATAGGATTTTTGTTTTTCTACATGCCCCCCCACCCATTTCTCTTAGTTATTAGATTCTTTTAGGATGAATTCTTGATTACAATGTGTGCCTTAGTGACTCATAATTGAGTTTTCACATTTAACTTTAGGTATTTAAGGATACCACTTTCTAGAAAATGCATGTGCATGTTTTTCCAAACTGACATATACTTGGGGAAAAATGAAAGACCTAACTAGTAATTTACCCTGAAAGGATTATATGTCTTTGTGAGTCATGGACAGCATGTGGTCCAGGGTGTGGGTGGAAGCTTCCATGCCAAACAATTCTAATGATATCTCATCAGGCAGGACAGCAAGTACAATAATCTTGTGCTACTATAGATTCAAAGCTACTGCAAAACTCCTGGTAGGAGGTAAAAAAAGAAATATGAAGTGGGAGGAATTTAGCAGCCTTATATTAACTTCACTATTTAACATCGCAAATTTAACAATCAAAATTGGTATTGAGCACATATAAATTTTTTTTCTAAAAGGATAGAATACATTTATTTTGAAAGACAGGATTTAGCCATTTTCATAGTGTAACGCCATGCACCAGCAGATTCCCAAAGGAATGCTACTATGAACAGCTTTTAGAGTTCAGATTACAAAATATAGTGAACACTCTGTTTATTCCATTACAAATCAAGACAAACATTCAAAACGTTATAATATTCACAACATTACATATTATCACAGAAAATGGCCACACAGTTTTCACTACAGTGGCCACAATATTC
>JAQQSU010017221.1:0-10753 GCA_028627135.1 Pseudochirops cupreus | reverse complement strand
GCAGAGGCGAGTGCAGAACCTCTGCCTTTCGCTTTTCCGCTCTGGAGGCCTTTTGGCCGGACTTCTCCTCTCCCAACTTCGCAAGGCCCACTGACCTAGTTCTCAACGCTGCTCAATGCTGCTCGCAGCTGCCGCTAATCTGTTCACCGCTCCTCTTGTGTGGCTGCCCCCAGGGCTCAGCAGCGGCTTCAGGCCAGGCTGGTTTCGCAGTGCTGATATGGTTTCTCGTAGCCGAGCTGATTTTAGTGGGAAGTATCTTTGTGTGCGTTTTGGAGTTCTAGGATTGGTTTAGAGTCCTATTTTATGGGTATTTTGGGGTGGCTATGTGAAAGCTGTGATAAGTTGCTGCTGCTACGCCACCATCTTGGCTCTGCCCCCCAGCAAAATTACAGTTATGAAGTAGCAAGAAAAATAATTTTATGGGTGGGGGTCACCACAACATGAGGAACTATACTAAAGGTTCGTGGCATTTGGAAGATTGAGAACCACTGTGCTAGAAGAAATGACAAGCACAATGATTTAAGAAAACCTTGAGAAGATTTAACTGAACTCATACAAAGTGAAGGAAGCAGAACCAGCGAGGACATTGTACATACTAACAGCAATATTTTTAGGACGATCAACTTTGAAAGACTTAAATACTCTAATCAAAACAATAGTCCAATAGAGTTCCAAAGGACCATACTGAAAAATGCTATTCACCTCTGGAGACAGAAATAATGGAACTCTGATTGCAAGTTGAAGCATACATTTTTTACTTGATTTATTTTTCTTTTCTTTCTTAATTTCTTTTTTTTGTTTCTGTTTTCTTTTTCTTTAAATATTTTTTTTCTTGCTTTTTGGAGGGAGAAGATAGGGCAGTTGGGGTTAAGTGACTTGCCCAAGGTCACGCAGCTAGTTTTTTTTTTTGTGTTAAGTGTCTTGAGGCTGGATTTGAACTTGGGTCCTTCTGACTCCAGGGCCAGTGCTCTATTCACTGCGCCACCTAGCTGCCCCTGTCTCTGTTTTCTTTTGCAACACAGCTAATATGATTTCACATGTATAATTGCTATCACAATTCTTCCCTTGTCAAGGAAGGGAGAGGAATGGAGGGAGGAGGATAATTTGGAACTCAAAAATCTAAAAAAAAAAATTAAAAATTTTACATGTTATTGAGAAATAAAGCAATAAAATGTATTTTAAGACAAAAAATATTTCGTATGTTAATGTAACCCCAGTCATGGCAGCTCTCCTGAGGACTGCTGCTGTGGTTTTTATTGTCTACTTGCATAGTATAATGAACTCCCTGAGTTCCACTGACCTTTTACTTAGTCTTTGTTCCTTATGGCTTGATAATTCTGGAAACTGCCACAGCTGCTGCTGATCTACTCTCCTGAAGGCTCCAGCTGTGGCTTATCCTGGCCGCCCCCAGGGCCGAGCCGCAGTTTCAGACTGGGCTGCTTTTGGCTCCCAGCACTGTGATGATCCCTTTCTGCTAAGCTGCCTTCATCAGGAGGTGTATTTTTGTGAGTTTTAGAGCCCTAAAATTTGTTTAGAGTCATATTTTATGGGTATTTGAGGTGGATATGTGGGTGCTATGGAACTTTGCTGCTCCTGCACCGCCATCTTGGCTCCACCCCCTATAATGAACTGTCTGTTCAGAAATAAACTAAAACATAACATTCATAATTGCATTCTTAAGAAAAACATGTCAGCTATATATATCATAATACTTAATATATCATATGGCACATAGATATATCATTGTATCTAGTAGCATTCCCCAAAACACTTGTTTACACAATTAGGGAGTCCCAGGCTAGGGTTTTCCTAGCATAACATGTCCTTAAAGGGTAGCAGAAAATACAAGTACCATCCACCCCCAGGTCACAGTCAGTTGGCAGTCTGTTCAGTCAATACAGTGTCTAAGTAAAGTTCTCTTTCATCTTGACTCGAGGTTGACTTCCAAGTCCTATTGTTCCTTCTCTGTGGGCTGAGCACTCCTGGGTCTTGGCTGGATTCACCTGTATAGGCAACTCTCTGCTCTTGCTCTTTGTTTCAGCTCACAGGGGCTCCTCCATTCCAAGATCTTCCTTCTTCTAATCGAATCAGGCTGCAGGGGCTCTTTCCCACAGTTTCTCTTTCTAGAAAGATAAAGCTTAACAGGGTTACAACAATATTTACACACATTACCAGCACTATCATCTCAATTCAGTTTCTGTCTGAGAAATCAACACAGAACAAGAGACAGGGCTTCTGTCTGAGAAATCAAGACAGATCAACAGACAGAGCACTGACATCACAAACATTCTTTTTGTTAGGCCTCCCCACAAGCAAGTTCTCATAGCCTCCTTACATTTTCTTCTCAGCCTCTGCTCTCTCTCTCTCAGGTGCTCTCTCCTCTCCCTCCAAGAAATGCAATGTAAGTGTTTCCAATCAAAGATTCTTAATTCAATCAAAGACTCTTTAATTCAATCAAAGATGAGGCTCCATTAAGGGCACTTGATTGGCCAAAACTCAGTCCAGAAAAACAGCAAAAAGTCCTACTTTGCTTGCCATTACCTTTTGGTGTGTAAAATATCTGTGAAATTAAATGGAATTGATTCTTTAAAAAAAAACCCAAAGAGTCAGTAACTAAATATGAGACAAAATAGCAGCAAAATTGACAAATTAATTGAATCAGTCTGAAAATGTATGCAATGTTGTATGAATACATGGAAGAGATAAAATCTAAGAAGACTTGAAATATAAGAGGTCACCAGATTGTGAAAGCTTGAAGAGTCAAACAGAATTTTCTACTTGATTCTGGAGGGACTTGATCAAATAGGTAGGTGAAATGATTAGACCTGCACTTTAGTGGAAGATCACTTGCATAGCTAAGTGGAAAATGGACTAGAATAGGGAGACAGTTTATGAAAGGTGAGCAGCTAGAAAGCTATTGCAGTATTTCAAGTATGGGGTGATAAAAGCCTGTACCTTGATGTTTGCAGTGTCAAATGAGAGAAGGGACTATATATATGAGAGGTGTTAAGGGGACAGAATATGCAAGACTTGGGAACAGATTGGATATGGGATTTGATAAAGAGGGAGGCAATCAAGAATGTTATCTAGCTTCTTACTCTAGGTGACTGAGAGGGTAGTGTTTGTGGAGGAGGAGCTAAGAATGACATTTTATGTGAATATAGTTTTAATTTCATCAGAATTTTATTAGAATTTTTACTTTTGTAATCCTTAAACCTCAGTTTTGTTTTTGTTTCATTTTATTCAGGATCTGATCTTGTGGTTATCTGCAAAGTGGAGTGGAGGGGGAGCAGATTTTCAAAATGTTTGCAATTTATATTGAAATCTTCCAACCATGAAAGTGTTTATTTAGCCTTTAATATCAATTCCACAGTTAAGCTTATTTTTGCAATTTTACGAATGGACCTTTCTCAAGACAGTACTCTATGAAATGGGAACAAGTGTAAACTTCAATTTTAGTCTTGACTTCTCTGTACTTTCATGCTTTCATCAGAATCCTGATCTTGAATGATAAGCAGTCTTTTCAACCATGTCTTGGTACTATGCCTCTTTCTCCTCCCCAAACATAAGGGTCAAAGCATGTCAATGAACATCTCATCTTAGTTTTTGAACTCTGGTACCCCTGTTTATTTGCCGTCTTGTTATCTTTTTAATCCATAGCTCAAGCCTTCAGACCTTCTCTTGGTTCATCTCCCTTAATTTTGTTGGTCTCAACTTCTTCTGTTTCTTCCAGCACTGTGACTAATGGAGCATAGTACCACCTTTCTTTCTGTCCCTCTGATTTGAGGTTACCTTTCAACTGCTATCTCTGTCTTGCTTTCCTTTGCCTTCCATCATAGTACCATAACAACAACTGCTTATCCTGGCTGCTATTTTGACAACCTAGTAGAGGAGATGCAGCATTCGGAGGATTTATTTAACTGTATTCTTCTGACCTCAAAGCATGATTTTTTTCTTGTGTCATCCAAGAAAATATTACATATGATAAAGAACCTTTTAATTGGGGGTCTTATTCTTTTTATAAAAATTATTTTTTTCATTCCGTGAAATTCTGACCTCTCCCTGCGTTGAGAACAAAAATAAAACTCTATTAGAAACATATATAGTTACTAAAACAAATTTCTGCATTGGCTATGTCAAGAATATCTTTCATTGTGCACTGAGTCCTTTTTCTCTCTACCAGGAAGTGGGTGGCTTGTTTCTTCATCGGTTCTGTGGAGTTCTAGTTGGTTATTACATTGATCTGAGTTCTGAATTCTTTCAGCTTTGTTTGCCTTTACCATATTGTTGTCATTTTTTTTTTAGCTATTGTAAATATTTTAATAAGTGTTCTCTGCAAGGCATTTAAAACAGCAGTTTGTGAGGACAAACTCCATTGGAGAGAGAGAAGACAAAACGCAGGTAGCCATGGAGCTGAGGAATTTTCTTGATTTGGAGCAGGATCTTAGAGTCTGCTGTTTTCTGATCAGCCTTATGCTGCTCTGTAATCTCGTATTTCTTTTTCTGTGTCAAAAATCTCTTCTTCTTGGTGTCTAGGTTTACAGAGCCTCTTCTTCTTGAAGTAAGCATCAGTAAGATGATTTGGAATTTTCACACCTGAAAGGTTAACCCTGGTAGAGGTGGCAATGATAAATTTCTGATGGGTCCTTCTCAGAGGAACACGGTTGATCGTCAGAGGTCCAGTCACTAGTAGCAAGCCGCTAGCGAGCTGTTTCAGGAAAACCAGTCACTTGCCCGTGTGGCAGCCAGTGAATATGATCAGAATGGTGCCCGGGGTGATGCTAGCTCGAAGTCTCCTCACATGCTGGCTGAAGGGCTTTTTGCCATGACTTAGCAGCTTTCTACGCACATCCTCAGTAGGGTAATACCTAGGCATTTTGTGGATCTTTACCATTTGAGTTCCTCCATTCTTATCACCACCAACAGGCTTTGAGATAGTAGCAGGCACTTTTTCTTTCTTCTTCCTTTCAATCCAGGTTTTGGGGGCAGCAGATTTCCACTTGTACACGGCTCTCCGGGAATGCATTGCAGACCTGGAGTATCTACCAATCCCTCGGGCCAGGACTGGATTCCGACTGCAGTGATTTTGAGGCTTTTTGACCTTTTCAGCTACATCTTCCTTTTTGTTCTCTTTTTTTTTCCTTTTTGACCTTCTTTTTCTTGGGTGGCTTTTTGTCAGCCATCTTGAGAGACAAGACTGTTGTCATTGTTGTAATTGTTCTCCTGTTCACTTCACTTTCCGTCAATCCGTATAAGTCTTCCCCAATATCTCTAAAATATCTCTGTGATCATTTCTTGTAGCATAATAGTGTTTATTCTCATTTAATACCATAAGATGTTTAGCTATTCCCTAATTTATGGATACCCCCTCAGATTCCCATTCTTTGCCACCTCAAAAAGAGATATAATTATTTTTGTACTTCCTTAGAGATTGTTTTAGTTGGGTGTATTGCTTTTTAAAAATATAGTCTTCCTCTAATTCCTCTTTCTGTCTTCACCAATTTTCCTCTCATTTCCCTATTAAGTGAAATGTATTTCTGTACTCAATGTCTATATGCATGTGCATGCATATATCCTTCCATCCTTTGACCAGTTTAGATGAGAGTAAAATTGAGATGTCAGCTGTTCCCCTCTCTGCTTTGTGAGATAAGTTTTCCTAACCTTTCCTTACCTTCCCACCCTCCTCCCCTGCCCATTCTCTTCCTTATATCCTGATACTCTTCTAGTTTCTTTCCATTCTCCTCTTAAGATCATGAAGCATCCCAGAATCAGTAGGCTTTGTCTAGTCTTCCTTTATGAGCTCTAATCAATACTTTCAGAGGGAACACATGTATTTCTCTCTCTCTTTCTCTCTCTCTCTCTCTCTCTCTCTCTCTCTCTCTCTCTCTCTCTCTCTCTCTCCACACCCCTCTCCCCATTTGAATTTAACCAGTTTATTCTTGTTTAGATCCTTTGCCTTCTGGATTATTGTATTCTGAATTCTCCACTCCTTTACAACAGTGGATGTTAAATTGTGTATGATACTGACTTGAATTCTTTTTGTCTGCCTTTGCTACTCTTTCTTTGACTTGGAACTTTGATTTGGGATATGACGTTCCTGGGAGTTTTCATTTTCTGGTTTCTTTCAGGAGGTGACTTTTTCCGTTTCTACTTGCTCTCTGGTTTTAAGAGATCTGTGTAATTTTCCTTTAAGATTTCTTGAAATATAATCTAGGGTCTTTTTTTTTCCTGGTCATGGCATTCAGGTAGTCGAAAATGCCACTGTTGTCACCATAATGGCTCTTTATAGTGGAATTCTTTTTCTGTTGTTATTTCTTACTTGGGACTTGATATTAGAGCTCTACTCTTCAATCCTTTGGAGACAACATCTTTTTATTGAGTGTGTTGCATTATTTCAGGATCTCAGGAAACAGGCTGGGGACCTCAAGGTTTTTATTGATTCCAGAATGTTCTGAACCAGGAAAAAGTCTGTTTGCTCCATCCCTCTCCCCTGCCTCCTGCCCCTGTTTTGAGTTTCACAAGTGCCTGACCTGGATTTGCATCTGAAGAATAGTTGAATGCTATTGGACCTTATCTGCCAGCTGAGAAAACTCTGCTGGTAGAGTGATAAGACTATAGGCTTCCCTTTGCTCTAGTATTCCTGTCTTGGTTATTATACTCCCAAGTTTCACATTGGGTTAGAAGCTGAACCTGAGACTGTGTTCTGTGCCTGTGGTCTGAGCCACACTGCTACTGTTTGCTTCTGAACTTGTTTCCTTCTTGGTGCACTGGAACTTCAGAGCCTAGGTCCTTCGCAGTCTACCGTCTGTCTTGTATATTCGATGCCAACACTGCCACTTGGCCCTGGCCCTACCCCTTGTTCTCTGTGTCCTGGGCTGGGTAGGTTATACATGTGTAATCAGTTTTGCATCGTTTTCTAGAGCTCCCTGCATGAGTTTGACTTGTGGGGAAGGAGTGCAGTATACTTCTTGCTTCTCCACCATCTTGCCTTTTCCCTGGAGTCTCATTTTTGAGAAACAAATTGTGTCTCAGAATTTTCTCTTATATAGGCAGCAGAGCCGCCTCCAGGTAGTATCACAAATTATTTACCATGTCCTTGGCAGGAAACACTTTTCATTGCATATCTGTAAATTGGCCTCTGTTTCCTTTTTGTCTTTCAATGCATTTTAGTCATATAATAGAGGCCTGACTTAGGGTTTTTAAAAATAAAATGGTTTAGCCTGTTTACAGAAGGTACCAATAAGAAATGTTACAAACTGGCGGGAGAATTGTTCTGCTTCATGACACTGTGATCTTTGCCCAGGGGTGTGGCTGGGCATGTTGATCGAGTGGGAACCCCTAGTCACAGATGATTCTTTTTTGTATTGATATCGCCATCTTTCCCGTTGTCCATGTTGTTGTCAAGGATGCCATAAGTGGGCTGGTCAGAAGTAGGGTGGAGAGTGTGTTCATTGGATCCATTGTTGAATACACTAACCTTTTCCATTGTTCTAGATTGTAGATATTCGACCCCTTTGTTTTATTGATAGGGAGTCTGACGATAAATTGCCCAAGCCACAGAGAGTGTTGTTCTACTTTTTAGTTCAGTGTTTCATCTACTCTCACCCTTCCATGTTACCTCTAAATTTCTAATTAACTCAAAATAAACAGTTTCTCTGGCAGATTCAACTTTTTAAGGCATTCTTCTCCTCATTGGCTTTTTGGGCCTCCTTTGCTATTTGTGTTAATCTGTTTTTTAAGGTGTTATTTTCTTGAGTCAGGTTGTTGACTCTCTTTTCAGGATTTTCTTGCATCACTCCCATTTGTCTTCCCAATTTTTCCTCCACTTCTCTTATTTGGTTTTCAAAATCCTTCTTAAGCTGCCTATAATCAGTTTATATTTTTCTTGGAAGCTTTTAGTACAGGATTTCTGACTGTGTTGTCTTCCTCCTGTTCCATGCTTTGATCCTTTTTGAACCCAAAAAAGGAATCTAAAGTTGGATTGCTGAACTTGGTTTGCTTCCTTTGCCTGCTTATGTTGCCAGTCAATTAATTAAATTTTTGAGCCACAGCCACATTTGTCCCAGATAGCTAGGGTTTTCCCAGCTGCCATAGCTATTAGGAGGCCGCCATCTCTGCAGCCCCCACCAGCTTTGGCTCACTGGTTACACATCTCAGGACCACCACCCAAGACCGCGATCCTGATCCAGGGAGGTTAAGGCAAGAGGGCTTAGCCTCTAAATGATCACTTGGCTCCCTTGCAATCTGCAGGCCGTGAGCTCTGAAGCAGCTATGTGGAGGCAGCCGCAGGGGCCTCTTCCGCTGCTTGCTTGCCCTGGGGGCTGGCGGCCAGACTCGTTTCTCTCCCTCAAATTTAGCCAAGCTCCACTGACCTTTCACTTTGTTCTTGGCTCTTATGGGTTGATAATTCTGGAAACTGCCCCAGCTGCCAGTGATCCACTCTCCTGAATGCTCCGGCAGAGGCTTTTCCTGGCCGCCCTCGGGATTAAGCCAGTCTTGGCTCGCAGCATGCTGCATTGAGCCCTTCTGGTCAGCCTGTCACGCTGCCTTCAGTGGGAACTTTGTTTCTTTGTACTTTTATGGGTTCTGGAGCCCTAAAATTTGTTTAGAGTCATATTTTATAGGTGTTTGAGGTGGTTATGGGGGGAGCTGGGGAGTTCTCCTGCTTCTACGCTGCCATGTTGACTCCACCCCCCCATAAACAGTTTCTCAATTCACTGAACACGTTACAGTATTTCCTTTCATTTCTTCTCATTTTGTCCTTATGTGGAATGGCAGATGAACCAGTAAACCTCATCTGTTTTACTTTTTAATAGATGTGAAAACTTAAATACTCTCCTAAAAGTAATTGACATTAATTAATCACTAATTAAAATATCCTTTAAAGAAAAAGGGAGTTTTATTTTCTCCAAGCTTACGTTTTTGTCCTTTTTCCTTGATCTGTATTCCCTGCTTCCTTGTGTTTGGAACACTGTCACTGGCCTTTCCATTGATATTTCACATACATTCTCTATATATTCAATGTAGGTTTCCCAGAACGGATCTTTCCCAGCAGCACCTGGTTGGCAAGCAGACAGGAACATGGCAGGAGTGTTGAATGTACTATTTGTCTGTGTGTGTGTGTGTGTGTGTGTGTGTGTGTGTGTGTGTGTGTGTGTGTGTATGTACATATAGATGTATGTATGTGTGTGTGTGTGTATATATATATATATATATATATATATGTATATGTATATGTGTGTGTGTATGTATATAAGTGTGTCTTTGTAATTTTTTTTTACTCAGATTGTTTCCAAAGATCTTTATCAAGTTCAGTCAGGTTCATTTCTTTATTTTGCCTCCAGTTCACCTTCTCTTCTGTCCTGATTTTACTCTAATCAGCATGTCTCTGTCAGTTTTACTCTCTTTCATGAAGTCCCTCAATCAGTCCATTAGTGGAACAGTGCTGCTAGTCTGATTGTCAATAGTGCATTCTTTTTACTTTTCACATTTGTGGAAGCCACCTGTTGAATTTTTAGCTTTGGACTAACTGGTCTCTTAATCATCTCTTTGTTGAATCGGGGAAAATCTCCTAAACCCCTTCACCTCCCGTACCATACAAACATTTGATAATAGAAATAAATATTTAGGTCTCTGTGTTCATTTTCTGCCACTCATTCCCTTTCTTTTAGTGGAACATGAGGATACCACCCCAAAGTCCCTTGTGATGTCATTGATTTCTCAGGCTAGACCATAAAAACATTGATACTGATGAATTGTTTAATATATTGGTTAATACATAAACTCTTATACTCTTTTAATGCTTGCTAAACTTTTCCTCATGGGAACTTTGAGAAAGTTAAAATAAGCATCATTGTAAACTTGACGTGTGCCCAATAATTATAAGCACTTCCTTGTTTAAAGAACAGTAAAAGGGGATTGAACATGGAATTGTGCATCTTTATGACCCAGGACTGGCATTGGGCCCCTCACCCTTTTTTAAAACCTGTGCCCTCCACAGTCAGTACAATACTAAGCATTGCAGTACACATTTAATAAGTGTTCTTCCTTGTTTCTCTCCCTTCAATCCTCTTTTCCCTCTGTCCTTTCATTTCTTTATGGTGACTTTTTTTTTAACATTTGATTTTACAACTTTGAAATCTAGATTCTTTCCCTTCCTCCCTCCTCACCCACCCTTACTGGGAAGATAAGCAATTGAATATAGGTTGTGTATGTGTAGTTACACAAAACATTTCCATATTGGATATATTATGAAAGACTGATGGTATTTCCCTCCATCCTATCCTACCCCCACTTGTTCTATTCTCTACTTTGACCCTGTCCCTTTTCAAAAGTGTGTCCTAACTCCCCTGCCCCCAACCTACCCTTCCCACCATCATCCCCTCTTTCATCCCCTTCCCCTCTACTCTCCTGTAGGGCAAGATACCCAATTTAGAGCCTATGTCATTCCCTCTCTAAGCCAAATTTAATGAGAGTAAGGTTGACCCATTCCCTTTTGCCTTCCTGTTCTTCCCCTACATTGTAATAGCTATACCTTGCCCCTTCTATATGAGATAATTTACTCCATTCTGTCTCTCCCCATCTCCTCTCATTATATTCCTCTCTCACCTCCCAGTTTCACCTTTTAAATATCATCCCTTCCTATTCAGTTGATCCTGTGTCCTCTGTCTATGTATACTTGTAAACATATATACACACTCTCCCATATGTATTCATATCCATATATACCCTTCCATATAGACATATGTGTATG
>JAQQSU010017220.1:0-10753 GCA_028627135.1 Pseudochirops cupreus | reverse complement strand
TCTCTCTCTCTCTCCCTCTCTCTCTGTCTCTCTCTCTAATACCTTGAAGATTGGTCTCTCAATGCACTCAAAATGATGTTATTGTGGGGGGGGGGGGGGTGGAGCTAGGTGGCTCAGTGAATAGAGCAATGAGCCTGAAGTCAGGAAGACCTGCGTTCAAATCCAACCTCAGACACAACACTTATTAGCCATGTGATCATGGGCATGTCACTTAACACCAACTGCCCTACCTCCCCCCCTCCAAAAAGCAAGAAAATACAAAACAAACAAAAACAGTGATGTCATTTCCAGCTCAGAAATTCTCTGTGAATATTTGGTCAACTGCATAATAGATGCTGAATTATGTTGGATTACATTTATTCTTAATATGAATATTCTTTCAATAGTTTATGCTGCAATTAATTCACAGCTCCTTCCACAAATTCTCTATAAGGAATCAACCCAATGAGCTGGAAACCTTTCTCTAGATATTTGATGGTTATATAGGAGCAGCACTCAACTGGACTGTCTTTACTCCTGTCTCTCACTACATGATTAGCCTCTCCCTCCCCCTCCCCCTCCCTTCCTCCTCTCCCCTCCCGTCTCCCTCTCCCTCTCCCTTTCCATCTCCCTCTCTCTCTCTCTCTCTCTCTCTCTCTCTCTCTCTCTCTCTCTCTCTCTCTTTCTCTCTCTCTCTCTCTCTTTCATCATAAAGTTCTTGGATGGAGGATTTATGCCCTGTCTTTCAAAGAAATAATGTTCCTAAATGCTTCCTTGCATAGCAAGAATATATCTATTCAGCAGAATCTATTGCATGTAATTAAATTGACAATCAAATGTGTTATTTCATCAGCATAGTTCCTGGCAAGGCATTTTCTTTAGCTAATGAAGATTTATATCTCCTCTGCATCTAATAATCTAATCTTAGAGAATTACCTGGGTCACTGAGAACTTAAGTGAAATTTCCAGAGTTACATTACATGTATGTAAATATATAGGTGTACTTATATGTATTATATAAATGCATTATATATGTGCATATGTTACACATATTATGTATATGTTGCATAAACACAAACACAATACATATAGCCACATAAACACATACAATTATATATGCAAATGTGTATATACAAGTATATAGCGCATGTATCTGTGTTTATATACATATATGTACACACATGTATATGCATGTATGTATACATAATACATATGCACAGGTGCATATATGCATGCACTCACATATGCATATGCATGCAATACACATACGTATACATTACACACATAAATAGATAGATAGATAGATACATAGATAGAGATAAAGATAGATATTTAATGACTAAGGTAAAGGTTATCATGTGAGACTGACTCCCTAAAGTGGTGAGTTCTTCCTGTATTCTCATTTATGGATGACCTTGTGCTGATTATATGAAGTCCCAGAGCATTTTTCAACCTCCTTAATGAGTTCCTTTCAAAATAAATCAGTTTGATTATATGCATAGTAACATAACAAGTGAAGAATTCATGTTTTCTAGACTGAAGTATTATGATATGCAGTCAGATGTACAGTTGATAGAACTCATTCATTTGGACAAAAATCTTGGACAAAAATGGCATATTGCCAATGAGCTGGGCTAGGCTCAGAAAAGGCTAACAGATGGAGAGAGGGCTGGATTGCCTTTGAGGAGTTACATAGTTCTTTTAATGACTCCAAGCATGTAACTGAAAAGGCTTCTTTTTCTAGCAATGTTATATGGCAATGAGTCAGGGTTATGCACTGTCATTGTTGTTCAGTCATTTAAGTCATGTCCAACTCTTCATGATGCCATTTAGGGTTTTATTGGCAAAGATACAACAGTGGTTGGTCATTGCCTTCTCTAGCTCATTCATGAGGAAACTTGAAGAAAACAAAGTTAATTGCTCAGGGTCATGCAATTAATAAGTGTCAGAGTCTGGATTTGAATTCAGGTGTTCTTGACTCCAGGCCCAGGCTCTATCATCTGCATCACCTAGCAGCCCTTATATGCTTTATTTTAAGTTATGCAATATAGTCCTCTTATTCTTTCAGGAATATCATATCACTATGAATCAAGGTTATAGACTATATTATATATAATAGTCCTCAAAGAATTGAATTTGAGATTACCAAAAGCTCATGTTGGACATAATAGACAGCATTGAATTCCAAATGACCATGTAGAAGAATTGATGTAATCAAAAAAATGTATGATTGTCAAAAAGAAGAAAAATTGGCCTCTCACATCATAAAAATGAAGGGCAACTGACAGACAACCTCCATTTTCCATTGATACCCATACAGTGTCAAGAGAATACATGTAAGTGCCTCCAACATGTCAGGGGGAATTTACGGATGGATACAAATGAAAGTTGCATAGGATGTAGATACAAAAAAAAAAAAAGGATTTTAAAGTTTTATCCCTGGGAGAAGTGTACACATCAATGAGGTCATGAAATCATTGAAGTAATAA
Organism: Pseudochirops cupreus; assembly: GCA_028627135.1. Taxonomy (NCBI): domain Eukaryota; kingdom Metazoa; phylum Chordata; class Mammalia; order Diprotodontia; family Pseudocheiridae; genus Pseudochirops; species Pseudochirops cupreus. The sequence goes on along the minus strand of JAQQSU010017220.1, from coordinate 8,285 downwards.
TAATAGATACCATGTATATGGTGCTTTAAGGTCTGCCAAGAACTTTATATAGGCTGTTTCTGGTGATCCTCATATTCCTGTGAGAAAGATGCTATTATTATGCTCAATCTAGAGATAAGGAAATTGAAGCTGAGAGAGTTTAAGTGATTTATCCAAGGACATGTTTAAATCAAACAATAAACATTTATTAAGTACTTACTGTGTGCCAGGCATTATGCTAAGCACGTCAGAGGCAAAAGACAGTTCCTGTCCTTAGGAAGCTCAAGATCTAATGAGGAAGGGGTTGCTAGGTGGCAAAGTAAATAGAGCATTGGCCATGGAGTCACGAAGACCTGAGTTCAAATCCATCCTCCAACACTTAACACAAAACTAGCCACGTGACCTTGGGCAAGCCACTTAACTGCAATTGCCCTACCTTCCCCCCTCCAAAAAGCAAAAAAAAAAAAAAAAGATTTAATGGGGAAGACAACAGACAAATGGATATATACAAACAAATTGTGTGCAGGACAAATAAGAAGCAATTAACAGAGGAAGACACTAAAATTAAGAGGAGCTTTATGTAGATTATAGACGTCCCCAAATTTATTTGTCCTACTGCCTCCTATTAAAAAATACTTAGTGCCCCCTGGAAATCTAGTTTCTTTCATCCTTTAATTTTTTTTTTAATTTGCATCTTTTCAAAAGATATAAAATGTACTTTTAAAATGACATCTTAAACTTAATAATTCACTGTAAATTTATGGGTTTTTTCTTGCATTGAGATTTTTGTGATGCAATATTGCATCATGTAACCATATAGTACCATATTTTAAACAAGTCATCACCCACACATATCCCTGACAATTCATGCTGGACTTCCCGACAATGTGTGGCATGCTCCCCTGCCAACAGTAGCTTGTTAAGACTCTCTGGCGGACTAGACCACTGATTGATTATAACTTGCATTGTATGTTTTATGACTTTAAATCTGTTACACAACAAATGAAACATGTATGAAAGATTTTCCAAAATTTTCTTTCTTCTTTCTTTATGCTTCCATCACCCCTTATTTTATCTCAACACCTCCCAGTTACACCTGAGGCTACTACTGCCTCTTGAGATCAGCACTCACCAAGAGGCAGTATTGTCCACTTTGGGAACCTGTGATAGAAGATGGCATTTTTGTTGGGATTTAAAGGAAAGCCAGGGTAGCCAGGAGGCAGAAATGGAGAGGGAAACATTCCAGGTATTAGTGATATCCAAAGACAGTTTCATTAGCTGAGATTTATTAAGTGATTGAGGCAGGATTCCGAGTCAGGATTTCTTGACTCAGGCCAGCACTCTATCTACACTCTTCCCTAGCAGTCTCTTTCAATGTCATTTTGGAATATTGGATTAGGCTTTAGACAAGGAATTAAATCTTTGGAAGCTAAAGCGAGCCACTTCATGCCTATAAGGCCTTTAAATCTCCCTGAATGCCTCCAATACACCATGCTAAAATAGTGGTACTATATATAGCACAGCCTTTTGTCACTCATTTGTTCAATTGTGATAATCATATATAGTTCACATTTACATAGAGTCCAGAGCTATACATATCAGTTTATTTAAATAACACAATGAGGTTCTCAACAGAAGTGCTATTTTATTCTTTATATAAATGAGGAAGTTGCAACTCAGTTAAGTGATTCAATCCTGCACCCAGCTAGGTAATGTCAGAATGAGATCCAAACCTATACAGCTCTTCCAGCACCATCTCCAGCATTTTGTCCATGATACCTGATCTATTATACAAATATGTTATAAGTATTGTCTGTGATGTGGATGCAGAACTAGAATTCCCACGTAGGCAATTTAGTTATAAGGTATCCAACTATAGAGACTGTTGTAACAAGTATTGTGCTTTGGGTTGTTTGGAGAAAAGTACTATAAATCCACAACCTGATTTGAAATGTGTTGGTTAATTTGAGGACGAATTTTGTGGAAGAACAAGGTATTGTTTTGGTTATCAGTAGATAAAAGAGATTTTTGTTTCTTGTAAAAAAGTCAAGTCATAAAGTATCATGATTTGGGTCTTTAAATATCATTTACTCCTGCCTGTAGGAGGAATTGCATAGCATTAAGTTTGAAATATACTTGCTAACTGGCATTCAATTGTTTCATCTTTTTTTAATTTAAAAAATCTGAATTTATTTTTTTGCCATTTCCGGGATTTATGGAATTTTTAAATGGAATTTATGGAATGTGAATTTGCTTTGGTTGACTATAGTTCTGACTACTAGGAGATCATTACTTATAAACAAATGAAATTTCATAGAAAAAAAGAATCTCTTACAGGAAAGAACCCCAAAATTCATCTCTTTTAATCCCCTACCCAAATAGGAATCCTCATTGCAAACCTCCTGAGAAATCATCCATTCATTGGAATGCCTCTATTTGAATATTAACACTAACAAGTAACTCATTACCTGACAAGGAAACTCATTCCACTTTTGAATAACTTAAATTATTAGGAAGTTGTTTCTTACATTGAACTAAAACTTGATTCACTCCTAATCCTCACTGATCTTCTAGTGACCATCAAAGTAAGTTTTATTCTTCTCTTTCATGATACTATTTAAATATTTACAGACAAATAGCAGGCCCTGTAACATTCTCATCTCGTTAAACATCTCCCATTTACTTCCACCATAGTTACTAGTTCCCTTACCATCTTAATAACTCTGATCTGGCCATAATGGAGACTATCTACATCACTGCTAAATTATTACCAGAATTGAAAACAGTATGCCAAATGGTCAACAGCAAACCTGACCTCTCACTAGTCCTGGTTTCAATTCCACTTTTAAACCAAGGACTGAAATAGCTTTTTTTTGTTTTTGTTTTTGTTTTTTTTATGGCTATAGTAATATTATTTTGACTCATTTGGCAAGAAACTTGGACTTGAACACACCTATGTCTTTGTCTATAAGGTCACAGTGACCTAAGTGGCAATATCTGAAATATATAGTGCTTTAAAACTTCCAAATTACTTATCTCATAAAACCTCCATGAAGTAAATAGCACAAAGTATTATTACCCATATACTATTTTTTATTTTTTTAAACTTTTATGTTTTTATTTTTTTTGTTTGCATCATTGATTTCCACAAGATTTTGAGTTACAAATTTTTACCCCGTCTTTCCCCTACCCACCACCCCAAAATAGCAATCTCACTGTATAATCCCTCCCCCAATCTGCTCTCTCCTATGTCCTCCTCCATCACCCTTCTGACTTTCTGGTAGGGTAAGATGGATCTCCCTATCCCAGTGCCTGATTATCTTATTTCCCATCCCAGTTGTATGTAAATAATAATTTTACATATATATATATATATATATATATATATATATATCATATATGTATATATTTATTTATTATCACTTGATTTTAGAACTTTAAATTCTGGATTCTTTCCATTCCTCCTTTGTCACCCACCCCCACTGGAAAGTCAGGTAATTCAATACAGGCTGTACATGTGTAGTTATGCAAAACATGTCCACAATGACCATATTGTGTAACACTGACTGTATTTCCCTCCTTCCTATCACACCCCTCAACTTTGTTCTGTTCTCTACTTTGTCCCTGTTTACTGAAGTGTGTGCTTCTAACATCCCTCCCCTGCCACTCTCCCCTCCCCTCCATCCTCCCCCCTCTCATCCCTGTCCCCCCTACTCTCCTGTAGGGAAAGATAACCACTTTAGGGTGTATGTCATTCCTTCCCTAAGCCAAATTCAATAAGAGTAAAGGTGACCCATTCCCTTTTGCCTTCCTGTTCTTCCCCTCCATTGTAACAGTTATCCATTGCCTCTTCTATATGAGATGATTAACCCCATTCTGTCTCTCCCTGTCTCCTCTCATTCTATTCCTTTCCCACCTCTTAATATCACTTTTAAAATATTATCCTTTCCTATTCAATTGATCCTGTGCCCTCTGTATACATACACATAAATACCGGCACTCACATATGTATTCATATGCATATATAATCTCCTATATAGACATATGTGTATTTATACATATATACATTTATATTCCCTTCATCTGTCCTCATACTGAAAAAAGTTTCCCAACTTACAATTCTCATTTTTTCATGTTGGCATATAAATAGTTCAATTTTGATAAATTCCTTATGATATCTTTTCTATGTTTACCTTCTCATGCAACTTGTGTTTGAATGTCAAATTTTCTGTTCAGTTCTGGTTTTTTGTTCAAGAATGCTTGGAAGACCTCCACCTCATTGAATGACCATATTTTCCCCTGAAACATTATACTCAGTTTTGCTGGGTAGATGATTCTTGGTTTCAATCCTAGCTCCCTTGATCTCTGGAATATCATATTCCAGGCCCTTTGATCCCTTAATGTAGAAGCTGCTAGATCCTGGGTTATCCTGATTGTGTTTCCACTGTATTCAAATTGTTTCTTCTTGGCAGCTTGTAATATTTCCTCCTTGATCTGGGAACTCCGGAACCTGGCTATAACATTCATAGGAGTTTTCTTTTTGGAATCTTTTTCAAGAGGTGATCAGTGAATTCTTTGAAGTTCTGTTTTGCCCTCTTGTTCTATAATATCTGGACAGTTTCCTTGAGAATTTCTTGAAGGATGATTTCTAGGTTCTTTTTTTGATCATGGCTTTCAGGTAGTCCAATAATTTTTAAATTGTCTCTCCTAGATCTATTTTCCAGGTCTGTGGTTTTTTTCAAGGAGATATTGCACATTGACTTCTATTTTTCATTTGTTTGGATCTGTTTAATAGTATCTTGCTTTCTCATAAAGTCATTTGCTTCCATTTGCTCCACTCTCATTCTGAAGGAATTATTCTCTTCAGCGAGCTTTTGAGATTCTTTTTTCCATCTGACAAATTCGACTTTTTAAGGCCTTCTTCTCCTCATTGGCTTTTTGGACCTCCTTTGCCACTTGAAGTACTCTATTTTTTAAGTTGTTATTTTCTTCAGTCAGGTTGTTGACTCTCTTATCATGATTTTCTTGCATCATTCTCATTTCCCTCTCCAATTTTTCCTCCACTTCTCTTATTTGATTTTTAAAATCCTTTTAAAGCTCCTCTATGGCCTCTATCCAGTTTATATTTTTCTTGGAAGCTTTGGTGTGGAAGTTGTGCCTTAGTCGTCTTCTTCCCATTCCATGCTTTGGTTCTTTTTGTCCCCAAAAACGGAATCTAAAGTTGGATTGCTGGCCTTGCTTTGCTTCCTTTGCCTTCTCATGTTGCCAGTCAATTACATGGCTTTTGGGCTCAGTAGTAAAACTCTGTTTTCAGAGGGGAGAGCTCTGTCCCAAATCTCTGGGGTTTTTGCAGCCACTGCAGCTATTAGGAAGCTGCTGTTTTTTTTGTAGCCCCCACTGGCTTTGGCTCACTGAAAATGCACCTGAAGAATACCACTCAAGACCGTAATCCAATCCAGGAAACTCAAAGAAGGAGCACTTAGCCTCTGAATGATCTTTTGGTCCCTCTGCAATCTGCAAGCTGGGAGCTTCTGAAGCTGCCATGTGGAGGTGGCTGCAGGGCCACCTCTTCAGACTGCTTTTAGCTCTGGAGACAGTTTGGCCAGACCATCTCCCCAAAATTTTGCCAATTTCCACTGACTTTTTCCCTTTGTCTTTGGCTCTTGTCAGTTGGTGATTCTGGAAATTGCCACAGCTGCTGATGATCCACTCTCCTGAGCACTACAGCTAAGGCTTCTCCTCGACACTCTCAGCCAGAAACTGCATGGGGCTGATCTCTGCTTCCAGCATGCAGCAATGCCCACCTGTTGGGCTGACTTCAGCAGGAGCTTTGTTATTCTATCATTTTTTGGAGTCTGGAGCTCTAAAATTTGTTTAAAGTCATATTTTATGTATTTGAGGTGGTATTGGGGGGGAGATCCTGGAGTTCTTCTCTTTTTATTCTGCCATCTTGACTCTACCCCCTTCCCCTATCATCCATATTCTAAAATGGGAAAGAAGAGACTATGAGAAGACATGAAACAGGACTCCAGGTGTTAAATCAAGCAGTCTTTTTAGGTTACCATTTTTGAAAGTGTGCAATATCTTTTAGAAAAATAATTAGGATATTAATGTAATCATTTAAAATAATTAGAATAAACTAGATTTGTGCTCTCCTAGAGGTAAAACCCTTTATATGGAACATGCATTCACTTGTAATATTTCCTCTAAAAATGATACTAAACAAATAATCATTTTCACCATATGTCTCTATTCAGAAAACAGTGTTTCATTTTTTGAGATTCAGTTGATAGCAGTGAAAAATCTCAGTATGTGGGTATAGTTGTAAAGGTTAATCTAAGAATAGTATTTCTTAATATGACTATGAACTTGTTCTGTATTAGACAAGTAGCACTACTGTCTGAAAGTCCTGCTTAAAACTTCGCCTCCTTAACTTGACTTGATGTCTTTGCTTTAAAATAAAACAAAACAATATCAAGAAATTGCATCTCTCCTACATGAATGTAATATTGTTCTGTTCTGTCAACTCCTAGCCATCAACAGTAGTTAGACCATATTATATGAGAGTTTATGTTTAGCAATCCCTGAAAAGAAATATTCTGCTGCATTATTTTAGATTCTAAAATGGTAGCCACAAGATATTTTATTCCTTTCCATTTTATGCAGATACCTGAAGGTCACCACTGACAACACTAGCCTGAAACATGTCACTGAATTTAGACACCAAGGCAATATACTTTACACTATGCTTCTCAACAAAAGGTGAAAAATGAGCATACGTTGGGTGAGTTTCAGACAGAATGCAGATTCATACAAATACCTATCTTTGTCCAAAATGGTGGACACCACAGAAGCTGGTATCTTGAAACAGGTCTTCCAGGGCACCTAGATGGCAAAACACCTAAGAATCTTTGGCAAGAAAACACTAAATGGTGTCACAGTGTTAGAAACAAGTGAAGTAATAAAAGAAGAGGAAGAAGAGGGAGAAGAAGAGGGAGGAGGGAGAGGAAGAGGGAGGAGGAGGAGGAGGAGGAGAAGAAGAAGAAGAAGAAGAAGAAGAAGAAGAAGAAGAAGAAGAAGAAGAAGAAGAAGAAGAATTATTTGTGGTAAGAACACTTGGGAATCAGGCAGTGATGTGATATAGTAGCTGGAATGCTGGACCCAGAGTTAGGAAGAACAAAGTTTACATCTTGTCTCAATCATTTACTTAACTGTGAGACCCTGGAGAAGTTCCTTAACCATTCTCAGATTAAGTTTCCTCACTTGGGGATTATAGCCATATCTGCCTCACAGGTTTACTGTGGCAATTAAATTAGATAATATATGAATGCTTTGCAAACCTTTAAAACCAGTATTGTTACTTTGCTCTTGTTGTTCAGTTGTGCCTGACTCCTCAGGACCCAATTTGGGGTTTTCTTCATAGAGATACTGTAATATTTTGCCATTTCCTTCTCCCACTTGTTTTATAGATGAAGTAAGTGAAGAAAACAAGCTTAAATGACTTTAATGCCACAGAGTCACGCAGATAGTAAGCGTCAGAGACAATCTGGATTTAGGTGTTGTTTACTCCAAGCCTGGCACTCTATCCACTTCAACATCACCTAGCTTTCATGTATAGTTGCTAAATATAACAATAATTATTATTGAAATTAAGTTGCTGATGTGGCCCACACATACAGAGATACATGTAATTCTATGTCTGTTTTTTTTTGTGTGTGTAGAACTTTGTGTACAATTTTAGAATAATAGTAATCAATTTTTATGTACTACTTAAACATTTACTAAGCACTTTTCATGTGATACTCATAATAAATTAGTGATATAGGTGGTAATCTTTTCTCCATTCTTATAGATAAGGAAACTGAGGCTGAAGCTAGAAATCTGAGGGAGAATTCAAACTCAGATCTCAAAGTCTTTACCCACTAGATCACAACTTTCTCTCTCAATAGTGGTAGAATTGAGGATTCTTAAGTTCTTAAAGGCAGCAAATTTTATTTATTTTTTTAACTTCTATTTATTTTAGTTTACATCATTCATTTCCACAAGATTTTGAGTTACAAATTTTCTCCCCATCTTTCCCCTACCCACCACCCCAAAACAAACATCCCATTGTATAACCCCTCCCCCAATCTATTCTCTCCTATGTCCTCCCCCATTACCCCTCTGACTTTCCAGTAGGGCAAGATGGATCTCCCTACCCCAGTGCCTGTGTATCTTAAGTTCCAGTTGGATGGAATTAATAATAAACATAATTGTGTGTATGTATATATATATATATATATATATATATATATATATATATATAT
>JAQQSU010001722.1:0-14899 GCA_028627135.1 Pseudochirops cupreus | reverse complement strand
TAGTATTCCATTACATTCATATACCACAGCTTGTTTAGCCATTCCCCAATTGATGGGCATCCCCTATATTTCCAGTTTTTTGCCACCACAAAGAGAGCTGCAAAAAATATTTTTGTACATATGGGTCTTCCTCCCACTTCTATTATCTCTTTCAGATACAACCTCAGAAGTGGTATTACTGGGTCAAAGGGTAAACAATTATTTATAGCCCTTTGGGAATAGTTCCAGATTGCTCTCCAGAATGGTCTTATCAGTTCACAGCTCCACCAACAATGCATTAGTGTTCCAATTTTTCCATATCCTCTCCAGCATTTTTCATTTTCCTGTTTTGTCATCTTAGCCAATCTGACTGTGAGATGTGGTATCAGGGGTAAGTCTTAAAGGAAAGTGGGGAAGTCAAGAGATAGTGGGGAGAAAGAAGAACATACCAGGCAGAGAGGAATGAAAATGAAAATTGAGTCAGGCGGTGGAGTGCTGGCAAGTTAATATGTGGAAGAAAGCCAGTCTTGCTAGAACAAAGAATTATGTGGAGGGGAGTAAATCAAAAAGAAGACTGATAAGTTAGGAAGCTTCCAGGTTGTAAAGGGCTTTAAAAGCTTAATAGAGATTTCTCTATTACCAAGAGTTATAGGGATCCAATGGACTCTACTGATTAGAGGAATGATGTGATTCAGACCTGAACTTCATGAAGACAACTTTGGTTGTTGAGTGGAGGATGGACTGGAGTAGCAAGAGAAGAAACCAATCAGGAGGCTATTGTAATAATCTAAGAGGGAGGTAATGAGAGCTAGTAACAGGTTAGTGGTGTGTAAGTGGAGAGAAGAGCATGCATATGAGAGATGTGAAGTTAGAAGCAATATGACTTGACAAAATACTGGACTTTTGGAGAGAGTGTGACTATGGAGTTGAGGATGCCACCAAAGCTTAAAGTCTGAGGGACAGGGGATGATGGTATCTCCAACAGTAATAAGGACATTTAAAAGAGAAGAAAGCTTGGGAGAAATATAAAATATTCTCTTTTGGAGACATTGAATTTGCAATGTCTATAGTACATTCAATTTGGGGTATCTAAGAGTCAGTTGGTGATTCAAAACTAGTCAGGAGACAGTTTGAGGTGGATCATCTCAAGAGTAATAAAAAGTGGACCCATGAGAGCTGACAAAATGGAAAAAAAATTAACATGATATAAAGTGAAAAGCTTAGAACAGAGTCTTGAGAGATAACCACAATTAGCAGGTGTGAGCTGGATATATATCTAACAAGTGAGAGAGGTCTTGTCAGACAGGTGAGAGGAAGACCAGGAGAAAACAATTTCAGAAAAAACCTAGGAAGGAGAGAATATCCAGAAGAATGTGATCTCATAGACATTTTTTCCCCATTTAAAAAAATAATAGTTTATTCATTTTTACTTTTTCAACATTCACTTCCATAAGATTTTGAGTTGTAAGTTTTCTCTCCTCCTTTCCCCCTCCCCAAGACAGTGTGCAATCTGATATTGGCTCTACTTATATATTCATGTTAAATATATTTTCACATTAGTATCTCATAGACAATTTTAAAGGCTGCCTAGAAGTCATGGAGGATGAAGAACTAGAAAAGGCTATTAAAATCCAGACACTTTCTTTAAAAAACAAAACATAAGCATTAAAACAATGGACAAAGGAGTTGCTAGAGTTATTTTGGTGTGAGCTTTCTCGTGTGCATGTACGTGTCTGTGTGTGTGTGTGTGTGTGTATGTGTGTGTGTGTGTGTGTGTGTGTATTTGTGTGTGTGATTTATTAGGCATCCTAGCTCTTTCCATCCATCTGTCTCTTCCCCCAATGAAGTAATGACCACAGTATGCCCGTTTGGTAAGCAAGAATTTACTGGTTACTACTAATTTATTTTCAGAGTGGTCAAAATGTCTTATACTTCAACATCACTTTAAAATACATTATATAAAGTTCATTAAAATCTGATGATGAATTTAGGTGATAAAATAAATCCCCTTAGTGGAAGGTAATTAAAATGACCCATGAGGCTAATTCTATTCAAGTATCTAAAATCATGTAATAAACCATTTACTTTCTTTCTTTCTCAGAGGAACAAATTCCATGGTAAATTCAGCAAGTATCAATAAAAACAATTTTCCTTATTTTAAGTTAGTATTGAATTATGTAGGAAGATTAAAATCTCACTTTCTTATGAAATTCTAGTGATTTTAGAAAAATTCAAAGAAGAAGAACAGGAAAGTATACCCTATTTTAAATAGAATAGAATGTATGAGGAATTCGATTATTTGGGGTCATAGTTGTGTTCTATGTCAGTGTATTGGACAATGTCCTCTTTTTTCAGGGTTGTATTCATTTATATGCCTAAAACAGACATGTTTTCCCCATTTTAAAAAATAATAGTTTATTCATTTTTACTTTTTCAACATTCACTTCCATCAGATTTTGAGTTGTAAGTTTCCTCCCCTCCCCAAGACAGTGTGCAATCTGATATAGGCTCTACTTATACATTCATATTAAACATATTTTCACATTAGTCGTCTCATAGACAATTTTAAAGGCTTTCTAGAAGTCATGGAGGATGAGGTACTAGAAAAGGCTATTAAAATTCAGACACCTTCTTTAAAAAATTAAACATAAACATTATAACAATGGACAAAGGAGTTGGTAGAGTTATTTTGGTGTGTGCTTTCTCATGTGCGTGTGTGTGTGTGTGTGCGCGTGTGTGTGTGTGTGTGTGTGTGTGTGTGTGTGATTTATTGAAAATACAGGATTTGAGCTCAGGAGAGAGATACGGCAATTGGTACTAATGTACATATAATCTTTTGTTCTCTCTCTCTCTCTCTCTCTCTCTCTCTCTCTCTCTCTCTCTCTTTCTCTGTCTCTCTTTCTCTGTCTCTCATTCTCTGTCTCCCTCTCCCTCCCTCCAACCCTCCTCCTCTCCCAGTTGGGCAACAAGTTTTTCTCTTCTTTCCTTCCTTCCTTCCTTCCTTCCTTCCTTCCTTCCTTCCTTCCTTCCTTCTTTTCTACCTTTCCTTCTTTCCTTTCTTTCTTCTTTTTCTTTCCCTTCACTCTGCCATATAGGGTATCACAGCCTTACTTGTGGGTGCTCGAACATAAACTTTAATCTCAGAAATCTTTTTCTTTCTTCTCTTTCTTAAGGACTAGCCTTAACCCCAAATCACTCTAGCTCTCATTGATTGACCAAAAACAGGTCCCAGGCCAAGCCCTATTTTGTTGTTGTTTGGGTCCTGATTGCCACAGAATGAATGTGAACAGCAATTGCTTCTGTTTTGGCCAGAGACCCTGAGGATCTCCTCCCAGATCTATTTTTTTTTTACTAAGAGGACATTCTCTGCCTCATTTCTTATTTAAACCTTAATCACTGAATGGGCATTGTCTCAATCAAACTGAGAATTGTTAAAGAGCTTAGGTTGAAAAGGCCAAGTTCCCCCACTACAGCCTGGGCCATCTCCAGTTGTCTTGTTCTAATCTATCCACTGGACCTAGATGATTCTGGAGGAGAAAATGAGGTTGGTCACTCTGCACAGGTCTCCCTCACTTAAATCTAATTCACTAGTAAGTCATGGCATCACTTCCCTGATGTCATGCTCTTCTTTGAGAAAAAAAGGACAAACAATACTTCTTTCTGTCTGTCATCTGACCTATCCGCAGATAATTTCAGCACCTTCATAAGAATTTTCCTTAGTTCAAGTTGTGTGAAATGAAAGAGTTCAGAGTCTGAATCTGAGGTCAGAAAAGGTCTTTATTCTTTCTCATGAGAAAGGACTCTGCCCCTGTTGCCCACATGGTGTCTGCAGGGACAGAGCAACAGGTAGAAACCAGCCTATGGTTACATAATCTTCTAATGCAGAAACCCAACCCCCCCCCTCCCCCACTGGCCTTCACTCTCATTGGTAGAGGGGCTGACCCACAACTTAAGCATGGGAATCTCTCCCTGAGACAAAGGACTGGGAAACACGTGGGTGTCCAACAAAAGGCGTATCTTGTGATGAGGTGGCGCTGGGGAGGGTCTCCATTGCTCTAAGCCCCAGATGGCTGGAAAGTTAGCTGACTTCTAAATCTAGGCCTAGTGAATACTGAAGCTATTTGAGATTTGATTTTTCAGAATGGGGAAACTTCACTGTAAATTATGCCTCACAAAGTCTTATATTTCCTTTTTCCTTCTGGGCACTTCGAATTGGATCCTCTTTAAAACCTCAAGTTCAACAAGTCCACAACAAAATACAACACCTTTCACTGCAAAGGCTCCCCTTTTAACTTTCTTCACTGTGTCACAGTCCCACCAGTCTTTCAGTAACACAAATACAAAATTGCTGGTAAATACTTTCAATTTTGACTCCCTCTCACCCAGCTGCCGGACATTGTGCATCCTCTCTTGTGGACATCTCACACATCTGTCTCAAACTCTCTTCCTCAAAAGGCTACCTGTCTTTTTTTTTTAATTTATTTTTGGCAGTCTGACTTTATTAGCCTAAGACAGGCCTGGCACCTTAGGTGCTCTTTGCGGGGCAGGTTCGCTTCATTTTCACCACCACTGGCTTCTGGCTTCGAAGGACAGCGCTGAGCCAGTGCAGAGCGGCAATACAGATATCTTTCCGCTATTTGTTCTTGCGGATGATGTGCCAGATGCTGTTCATTGTGGCCTGGGCATTTTTGTTGATTGTGGTCCTCATGCAGGAGGTGGCAGGTTTCCTCCAACCTGCTCACCGCTTCAGCATCACCACAATGCCCTTGTCATCGGCCACCAGCTTGATGCCCACCGTCTTCTGGTGGATCAGCCCGTTGTAGCAGAATGAGTTTTGGGCCTTGAGGTTGTTGGGCTCAGTGCTATATGTCTGCTTGTTGCACTTGTGAGGAAGCTGGAGCAGCTCCAAGGGACCATACACTGCAGTTGGGCTGACATAGCAGGGGCTGCACTCTCAGCGATTCCCCGAGATGGAAAGGACTTAAAAAAAAGTTTAATCTTTTTATTTATTTATTTTGAGTTTACAACACGCAGTTCCACAAGCTTCAGAGTTCAAAATTTTCTCTCCTCCCTATCTTTCCCCTTCCCTCCCTATGGTGGCATGCAATCCAATATAGGTTCTACAGATACCTTCACATTAAACAATAGTCAAGCTGTAAAGAAGGATTATAACCAATGGAATGAACAATGAGAAAGAAGGAACAAAAGAAAACAAAAAAGAGCAAGCAAGTAGTTTACTTCAATCTGCGTTCAGACTCCATAAATCTTTCTCTGGATGTGGATAGCCTTTTCCATCATGAGTCCTTTGGAGTTGTCTTATAACATTACATTGCTGAGATGAGCCCAGTCTATCAAAGCCAGTCATCATAGATACAATGCATTTGTAATTGTGTAATGTGTTCTCCTGGTTCTACTCCTCTCTCTCAGCATCAGTTTATATAAGTCTCTCTAGGTTATTATGAAGTCTGTCTGCTCCTCATTTCTTTATAGCACAATAGTATTCCATTATATTAATATACCACAACTTGTTTAGCCATTCCCCAATTGATGGGCATCCCCTTAATTTCCAGTTCTTTGATACCACAAAAAGAGCTGCTATAAATATTTTTATACATATGGATCCTTTTCCAACTTGTATGATCTCTTTGGGGTACAGCGCTAGAAGTGGTATTGCTGGGTCAAAGGGTATGCACATTTTTATAGCACTTTGAGCATATTTCCAAATTGCTTTCAGAATGGTTGAATTAGTTCACAACTCCACCAACAATGCCTTAGTGTTCCAATTTTCCCACATCTCCAGCATTTCTCATTTTCCTCTTTTGTCACATTAGTCAATCTGATAAGTGAGATATGGTACTTCAGAGTTGTTTTGATTTGCATTTCTCTAATTAATAGTGATTTAGAACATTTTTTCATATGACTACAGATAGCTTTAATTTTTCCCTCTTAAAACAGCTTGTTCATATTTTTTGACCATTTATCAACTAGAGAATGACTTGTATTCTTATATACGTACTCTGTTCTCTCTATATTTTATAAATGAGGCCTTTATTGGAGACATTGGTCGTAAAAATTCTTTCTCAATTTTCCATTACCCTCCTAATCTTGATTATATTGACTTTGTTTGTAGAAAACCTTTTTTAATTTAACATAATCAAAAGTATCCATTTTGTATTTCATAATGCTCTCTAACTTTTGTTTGGTCATAAATTCTTCCCTTCTCCATAAATCTGACAGATAAACTATTCCTTGCTCTCCCAGATTGCTTACAGTATCAAAAAACTGTCTTTCTATTTTAGCTCCTCCTAACTTCTTCCCTGCAACAATTTCCTTACCCTGCTCCCTGCTCGAGTCTTCCCTCTCAAATCTATCCTACACACACATCAAAAAAAATCATGTTCCTAAAACAGAGGTCTGACATTGCTTCTGCCCTCCTGAGTAAATTTCCTTGTCAACTTATTAATTCTAGGATCAAACTATGGAAATACGTTCCTTTGTCTCATTTCATACTCTTCATGACTTGGTTTCATCCTGCTTTCTAGCCTTATTACATAGAACTTCGTTTCATATACTTTACCTTCCAGATAAACTAGACTTCCAACTTTTCATTATAGGCACATTGCCTCCATACTCCATCTTAGTCACTTTGTACTACCTGATTTCCATGTCTGGAATACATTTCATCCTAATCTCTGCCTTTTAGTATCCAGAGATTTATTCATAGAGCAGCTCATTTCCCCCCTCTTACAAGAAAATTTTCTTTTTTTCTTTAGCATTTAAATTCTTTTTAAAATTGTTTTTATGTTTTAATTAATGAGTTTTTAGTTTTCAACATTCACTTTTATAATATCTTGAGTTATAAATTCCCCCTCATCCTCTCCTCCCTGCCCAACAGGGCATGTAATCTGATATAGGCTATATGTGTACAATCATATTAAACTAATTCCCATGTTAGTCATGTTATAAAAGAAGAACCTGAACAAAAAAGAAAAACCACAATAAGGAAAACAAGAACAATAACAACAATAAACAAAAAGAAAAGAAAGAAGTGTATGCTTCAATCTGCATTCAGTCTCCATAGTTCTTTGTCTGGATATGGATGACATTTTCCATCATCAATCTTTTGGAATTGTCTTCAGTCTTTGCATTGCTGAGAAGAGTTAAGTCTATCAAAGTTGCTCATTGCACTATGTTACTCTTACTATGGACAATGTTCTACTGGTTCTGACCACCATGTGCTTTTCTTGATTCCCTAGCTCAGAGGGGTGGCTGTAATGGCAAGCAATGAAGTACTTAGTAACTTGTTTCAGCTCTTTAATTATTTAACACCTTGTTTCAGTTCAAGTGTCTTTTAAGCCTTACCTATGAATGTATCAAGTCTTTGTGAAATTGTGAACCCCACAATTTGTGAACCTCTATTGCTGATGCAACAGGAAGGGGTGGGACAGGGAAGAACTAATGAACACATATAAGAGAAGCCAAAGATGAGGGACAGCAGAACTGAGAAGAGAGCACTTGTGGTGGCAGAATTGAGAAGGGGAACTTTGTGGTGGTCAGGCACTTTGTCTTTTCTGTTTCTGTTGATTTTCATTTGCAACACTTTATATAGATGCCCTGGGACCTTATTGGAAGCCCTGAAACAGGATTTTCTGGTTGTCTGTTTACAGAAGTCCTGGAGGAAGGCTTTGGGGTCCTAGGACTTTATGGATGATTTGTGTTGACTTCTCAGACTTTGTTTGTGGGTGTCTGTTGATTTCACAGGCAGATAGTGAATTGATGATGGTGTTGGCAATGTTTATGAATGTTGTTTTGGCTCTGTTAAGTATTGTTTTCCCAGAAACAGAAACTGTGAAGGACTGATGTGGACTGGACACTGTAAGCTTCAATATGGAATGGAAACTAGAGGAGGAACTGGACAAGGAACTGGACAAGGAGCTAGACACATAGTTGATAGCTGCCTACCTTTGAATTCAGGTGACAGTTGGGTAGATACAGGCAGGAAATGGGACCATGGAAGAGGAATCATGGAATCTGAGAGCCAGCCTTGAGTCAAGATGAAAAGATCTGTCTTTGGGTACTTAATGCTGACTGAGAAGATCCTGATTTATTGTGACCTAGGGGTAGAGAACTTTGAGCTTTGTACTTTGCGTGCCTTAAGGGGGCTTGCTCCTTAAGGATGATTGAAATAAGGACTTAATGATCTCTTTTGCTTAAAACTATGTGGCCACTTTGGTGAAAACTATGATGCCACTTCAGTGATTCATTGTGATATTATAACATTGTGAATGCTGTACTTTGGTCTCTGTGAATGTTTTGCTTTAATTTACTGCTGAATATATAGAGTTCACCATACTATGTGATCAGAACTTTAGAGCTGTTCATAGCAGTAACCCTCAAGAAAGGTGCTCATGCTTGGCCTTTACCCCAGTGCCTTAACCTCACATTCCAGGAAAATTCCTTTTATTTATTTTGCATAAATTTATATGTTTATATTTTGACTCTAGCATAGAATATGAACTCCCTGAGGAAGGGGATTGTTGCATTTTTTCTCTGCTTCCCTATAACAATAATTCAATATTCACAACACTCATCATGGTTATAAATATGCTGGTATAATTGTTAATCACTAAATGTAACAGACTCTCTACATGGAGGGCAGAACCAAAGCCTTTATTCAAATACCAGAAAACTGAGTCCCAGAACCAGAAAGCCAAAGTCATTATAGTAGCCACAAAGTTGGTACACATGGTTAATGCAGTGAACACCCACATTCCCCAGCCTTCACAACAGAACAGGCTCCCTCAAGCAGGGATCCTCCTCTCTCACTCATGGTAGCTCCTCAGCCTGGTTCTTGGAATTTCTCAGCAGAAATTCCCAAAGGAAAAGTCTCAGCAGAAGCTCCATTTTCCATGTGCTCACTGAGAGAAATTCTGACTTTCCCAGCTGGCGTTTTTCCTTGTATACATTATTGCTCCTCCCTGGTCAGCCCCTTCCTGTTTTGTCAGCAACCTCCTCCCAAGGTGTTAACTAATTCTGTGTTAATTAAATAGCTCAAACAAGGTGTTAACTTGAAACAAGGTGCTAAGTACCTGCTTACTTGCCAATATAGAGGGGCATGGAAGATCTTCAGATTCCATTAACTTACATTCCCCAGTACCTGGAACAGAGTAGGTGTTTAATAATTGCTTATGTATTGAATTGGTACTTTTGAGAAGCCCTTACCTGAAGGCACAGGAGAAGGCTGGAAAACACAGCTTGATTAGCCAATATTTGGATATTTGCAGAAATACTTGGGAGTGATTTGTGAAAATGTAATAGATTTATATGGGTTCTCAGTCCTGATATCCAACTCCATCACTAGAGTTTTTCAGTGATTTGAAAAAAATCCTAACAGACTTATATACACGAATATAGAGACAATTGACTTCCATGCAAAAATGAATCTATAGGTGTGGCTAGGTGGTGCAGTGAATAGAGCACTGGCCCTGGAGTCAGGAGGACCTGAGTTCAAATCAGGCCTCAGACACTTAACAAAAAACTAGCTGTGTGACCTTGGGCAAGTCACTTAATCCCAATTGCCCTACCTTCACCCTTCCAAAAAGCAAAAAAAATAATAATAATTTATAGGTGTTCCATGCTGCTCTGTTTCTTTAGAAGTCATACTTTAAGATGACTCTGACTGAGGTCTGATGAAATATGTGTAGCAGTAACATAAAATGAGCTATATGTCTGTAAGACAAACCTGTTGTTACTGATAAGCATTAGCTCCTCTTATCTAGGCAATTCATATCCAATTGCAGATAGTGTTTTATTAGATATATTTCTGGTGAACCCTTTGGGGTCTATGTAAAGTAAAGTGTCAATTGAATAGACTGTAAATAATATTGTGAAAATCTTGGATTCTGAATTGCAATGCCATTCTTTTTTGAATTGTTTCTAAAACTTGGTTAGATTGTAGAAAGACATGCTTTTTACATTTTGCTCAATTCTTCCTAATTCTAACCATAATTTATTTCTAACTTCCATTTTTCTAGGAAAATTTCTCAGTCCTATTATTCTTTTGAAATGGTGACGAGATTTCCCTTATTGATTCTAATACAAGATGCTTTTTGGCAATAAAAAAGGTGGACTTGAGAGTTGTTTAACCAGTCTGACAAAGGCAATAACAAAAATGTTCCATATAATCCTAAAAACAGCTTGGTTTTGAAAAATGCCAGGAGTTTACAAGACAGAAACAAAACTCTCTAGACTGTGAAATTCAGGGTAAAAGATCATTAGGATGGTTTTATTTTCTTTCATATGCACAGATATGTATAGAAACCAATTTCTTTTTCTTTATATAAGATATGAAAGTGGTGCATTTCATTTGAATTATATTTATTCACACCACCTTTATATAGTGTTAATCTTGAAATATTGCCTTAGTTAAATCTGATTTGCTTTGATAGAGTAAGCTTTGCTATGTAGTATTTAGAAGGAATGGCAAGTACAAATTAGTACAAAATAAAATAAAAAAAAAGAAAATAAAATTCCAGGTAATTTCTGTCAATTGATGAAAGGGAAGAATTTTCAAATTAAATCAGGAGGTATTTTGGTCTTCAAATAGCAGGATCAAAAAATACTTTGTCTGGAAATGCCATTGTTAACCCTACCTAGCATAGTCTCATGGATTAATTCTGGGCAATTTTGGCACTTGTGCTGGATACTAGATTAGAATTTTGCATTTAAGATTGTCAGAAATACTTACTTTTTCTAGTTTGTAAAATACCAGATAACAAAGTTATCACTGAGTTAAATTTTGACTTTTGAATCAATACAACAATTTTAGGTAAATCTTGGTTGCAGCCAGTCACTTAGATGTATGAATTGCTACCAAGCTCAAGGATGGCCTAATTTAGACTGCTACTCCCATTTGAACATGGAATGAACAGAACAGAATTTCCTAGATTTAAACCTAACAACATCTTCTATCATGCTATCTCTAAATTAATTAAAGGAATTCTAGGACCACACTGGAATACTAGAGACATATATGGCCTATGATTGCTTAATTCTATCTTTTGTTCACTAATTTCCTAGAAAATAATAATATCCATATATGCATATTATATCTAGGAGTCCATACTTTCACATAAAATTGTTCAAGGACAGGCTATACTTTGGAATTCTGCTTACTTATGCTTACCACATTTTGATGTAGCAAATACAAGGATATCAATCAATCATTTATTATGTGTCTGCAAAGTGTTATATACTTCCCTAGGCACTGAGGTTATAAATAAAATAGATGAAAAAATTATTATTTGCAAAGAACTTATTTTTTTTAATTTTTATAATTATTCTACTTTTTTCAATTATCAAACTTTTGTTTTGTTTTGTTTTGTTTTCCCACTCACAAGAAAGAAGAGAAACAGAGAGAGGGAAGAAAGACCCTTTCATGACATCTGCACAGACAAGCAAAAACATATTCCTATGTATTGGTCATGTTCAAATGAAATGCTGGCAGACACTTTAATCAGGGCCAAGTGTATACAAGGCCTTGGGCAAGGACAAAGCAGAGGAACAAGCAATACAAGAGAGAAAGAAAGAGTTGGAGGGGCGAGTTAGAGGTAAAATATAAGCAAAGAGAATAAAAAGAAGAGACCCTGAAGACTCTATATGATAATGGTGGTATAATACATCTGAAGTGAAGGAGAAATACCCAATCTAATAGGATTCTAGATCTTGAAAATATTATTAGAAGAGTATAGGAAGATGACTTAGAGAAATAAAAATAAGGAAAGGTCACCATTTTGATGTAATAGTATTTAAGTAAGCTCCATGTAGCAAGTTGGTACAATGGAAAGAGTACCAGGCCTGAAGTTGGAAAGATCCCTCTTCCTGCATTCAAATCTGGCATCAGACACTAACTAGCTGTATAACCCTGGGCAAATCACGTAACTCATTTTTGCCTCAGTTTCCTCATATGTAAAATAAACTGGAGAAGGAAATGAAAAACTGTTTTAGTACCTTTGCCAGGGAAACCCCAACTGATGAAGAATCAGACATGACTTAAATGAAATGATAACAAGCTCCATGAAGGTAGAAACCCACTCTTTTCTTAACTTTACATCTATCTTAAGTCTATACTTAGTTAATATATGTTCACTGAATTGTGTTGACTGCTAAGGTCATTTTTCTGAAGTACAGTGCAATATTCACAGCACTGACAGAGACTATGAATATTCTGACCTAGTTCTGAATTGCAAAATGTAGCAGATTCTGCTTATAGAAAATAGAAACAAAACGTTTATTCAGATACTAGAAAATGAAATCCCCAAACCAGGAAGCCAAATCTCAAGACCAGAAAGTCAAATCCATCATAGCAACCAAAAAGTTAATATACCATAATACAACAGGGAGCTGCACCATCCTTCAGCCTTCCAACAAACAAAAACTCACAAGTCTAGCTATCTGCTTTCCTGCATACATTCTCTCCCACCATGTTAGCTGCTCTGACTTCCAATTTCCTGTGGGTTCTGCTCTGCCCTTCATCAAACTCTTCCTACCACAGGATCTGGGTGATTACATTCATCCTATTAGGGGGCAGGGAAGATCTTCAAAGCAGGAAAGATCTTCAAATTCCCTTAGTCCTATTAAGGGACAGGGAAGACCTTCAAATTACCATTACCATTATACTATGTCACTCAATAAGTTCAAATGGCTCCCTGTCACCTCCAGGAGCAAATATAAAATTGTGTGTTTGGCTTTTAAAGCCCTTCATAACCTGGCACCTTCCTATCTCTCCAATATACTTAGACCATACTGTTCTGTGATTCTTACATTTTTTGTGATCCAGTAATGCTGGCCTCATTTTTGTTCTTTTGTCATTTTCACTTGATAGCTCCTTTTCCTGGAAGACTTTATCTCCACATCTCTGTTTTCTGGCTTCCTATTCTTCTTTTACCTTATTGCCCAACATCTACTCTTAAATCTAGTGACACTAGCCTCCCAGCTGTTCCACAAGCAAGACACACAATTCCTCAGCTCCAGACATCTTCTTTGACTAACCTTCACTCCTGGAATACTTTCTCTCTCATCTCCACCTACTGGCTCCTCTGATTTCCTCTAAACTCCAACTAAAATAGCTTCTTCTGTGGGAAGCCTTTCTCAACCTCTCATATTCAGTGCCTTTTGTCCTTTAATTATTTTCTTTTCTTGCTATCTATAGCTTATTTGAATGTAATTTGTTTTCTTGTTTTCTCCCCATTAGATGGTGAGATCTCTGATTGAAGGAATTGTTTTTTTCTCTCTTTTTATATCCCTAGCCCTTAGCACAGTGCTAAATAAATGTTTATTGACTGATGGGCTGCTTGGACTGTTTCAAATTTCAGTTAAAATCCTACCTTCCATAAGAAAGCCCTTCTGCTCTCCTAATACTAATGTTTTCTTTCTGATATTACTATCATTTTTTTCTTTATGTGATTATATTAATATGCATATATATATATATACACATATGTAATATGCGTCCATGTATATATAAATGTACATACATACGTGGTTTCTACATAATTGCTTATATATTATTGTCTTCTTCATTGCAATGTGAATTCCTTGAGGTCAGAGGTTATTTTTACCTTCTGTATCCCCAGAACTTAACAGATGCTCAAAAAATAGATAAATAGGGGTGGCTAGGTGGCACAGTTAATATAGCACTGGCCCTGGAGTCAGGAGGACCTGAGTTCAAATCCAACCTCAGACACTTAACACTTACTAGCCGTGTGACCTTCAACAAATCACCTAACCCCAATTGTCCTGCCTTTCCCCCTCCTTGAAGCAAAAAATAAATAAATAAATAAATAAACTTGACAATAAAACAGAAATATTAGCTAATCTACTCTATTTCCTTTAAGGCTTATTTCTCTCAAAATATGCTAACAGTGTAAATGCCCTTTATCTCATCAACCAGTTTTCTTTTCCTTATTTCATTTTTGTGACTGTTAAAAGATCCAAAAGTTTTACTTGGAACAATGAAGTAATCACCCATTTTGATTTGTTTTCACTAAGTAAGAAGTGAGGCATAATGTAACTGAAGGTATTTTTTTTCTCTGATGGAGAATAAAGCCTTCTTTTGTTTGTTTGTTTGTTTCATTTTTTGGGGTAGAGGCAATGGTTAAGAGGTCCTATTCTTTTTTGTTGTTTAGTATTTCATTTATCCCCAATCACAGGTATAAACAATTTTTAATATTCATTTTTAAAACTTTGACTTGCAAATTCTCTCCCTTCCCCCCTCATAGAGAATGCAAACAGTTTGATACAGGTTATACATATGTAGGCATGCAAAATATTTCCATATTAGTCATGTAGTGGAGAAAAAACATATAAATACATGAGAAAAATTAAGAAAGTTAAAAAAGAAGCTTCAATCTGTATTCAGAACCATCAGGTTTTTTTCTCTGGGAATGGATAGTATTTTTCATAAGTCCTTTGGAGTTGTCTTGGATCATTGTACTGCTGAAAACAGTTAAGTCATTCAAAGCTCATCATCTTACAACTTTGCTTTTACTTTGTACACAGTCCAGCCATTCACCAGTTGATGGGCGTCCCCTCAATTTCCAATTCTTGGTCACCACAAAAGAGCTGCTATAAATATTTTTTATACATATAGGTCCTTTTCCTTTTTCATCTCTTTTGACATACAGACCTAGTAGTGATATTGTTAGGTGAAGGGGTATGCATGTGTATCAGCAATGCAGTATTCACAATGCCTACAGTAACTATAAATATGCTGATATAGTTATTAATCACTAAATGGAACAGGCTCTCTACATAAGAAATATAGATAGTGCATTCATTTAAATACCAGAAAACTGAGTCCCAAAACCAGAAAGTCAAAGCCAACCCAGTAGTGATGAAGTTGGCACATGTGGTCAAAGTA
>JAQQSU010017219.1:0-10753 GCA_028627135.1 Pseudochirops cupreus | reverse complement strand
AAAAAAAAAAGAAATGCAACATTCAAGATACTTACTCATCTATTAGTTTCAATAAACAGGGAAATACAAGCCTCCTCAAGGATGATTGAATGATCGAGTTACTTAATGACTGTACTTTGTTGAAAACTATTGTGACCACTTTGTTGTAAACTATGTGGCCATTTTAGTGATAAGTTGTTGAGTTGTAACATGGTGAGTGCTGTATTTTGATTTTCTGTGATAAGTTGTAACATTGTGAATGCTATACCTTGATTTTCTGTGAATGTTTTGCTCTAATCTGTTATGGAATGGAGTGTTCACTATACTATGTAATCAGAACCTTGAAAGCTGTTCACAGCAGCCATACTCTGGAAAGCTGCTCATGCTTGGCTTTACATCATGTGCCAAGGCAGTCGTTCAATAAGCATTTATCTTAAGCGCCTTTTGTGTGCCAGGCAATATGCTATGCACTGGGGAGACAAAATGAGGCAAAAGGCTGTCCCTGCCCTCAAGTAGCTTACAATCTAATGGGGCAAAATATGCGAACAAGTATATGCAAAACAAGCTATATACAGGATAAATTGGAAATAATTGACAGAAAGAAGGCACTAAATTAAGAGTGGTTGGGGAAAACTTTAAGTAAAAGATGGACTCTTAGTTGAGACTTAAAGGAAGCCAGGGAAATCAGTAGTCAAAGCAGAGGAGGGAGAGCATTCTAGACATGAAAGTGTTTCCTTCGTGAAACAGGCTTATGTAACTAGGTAGAGTATGGGGGGAAGTGAGAGAAGGTTGTAAGAAGAATGGAAAGATTGGGGTGGGGGTTTTGAAGTAATTTAAAAACTAAAGAATTTTGTATTTATTCCTGGTGGCCATAAGAAGCATCTGTATTTTTTGAATGGAGGTGGAGAAGTCACTTAGACACTTTAGGAAAATGACTTTGGTGTCAGAATAGAGGAAAGATTGGAGTGGGGAGGGACTTGAGACATATGGACCTAACAGCAATTGCAACAGTCTAAGTGTGAGATTATAAGGGCCTGAACCAGAGTGGTGGCAGTGTCAGAGGAGAGAGAGAAAGAGATATATTAGAGGGATGTTGCAAAGGTACTATAAACAACAGATTTTGACAACAATAAGGCATTGAAGATTGACATCTAGGTTATGAGCCTGAGAGATTGGGAGGATGGTGGTGCTCTCTGCAGCAATGTGTGTATGGAAAGGTAGCAAAGTTTATTTCACTATACTAAAATGCTGAGAGGGAAGCAAAGGAAAATTTAAATAGTAATCCAGTGCCTGGCCTCTGACACTGCTTAGACTAGTCACCTGACCTCTCAGTAGCCCGAATACTTAAGACTATAAATTTTCAGAATAGCTGCTGTTGTATGTTGGTAGAGGGAGTTTCCTTACCAGGAGTCCTCTATTCCAATGAAATCATAGGGGAGGAGTGAAGTTAAAGCAATAAGTCTAATAATAACCAATTCAGTTCAATTCAGCAGCCATTTGTTAACACTAGAAGGACTAGGAGTGTTAATTGACACAAAAAAATTATGGTTTTACTTTGGAATAAAAGTTTTCATCCTATTTCTTTTTTTCCTTATGCATTGAAAAAAAAGTGTGCATGTTAATTGACTCAGCTTAAGAGCCATTTTTATGTAAAAGATGAGAATACAAATAAAAAATCCAATTCCTTGCCCTCAAAGGGCTTCCATTCTATTGGTGGAAGTACAGACAAGTAAATATGGAGGATAGGCAAAGTAGATACAAAGCCAAATTCCTAAGTCATATGGATCCATAAGTACATTTGTTTTATTTTCCCCTTAGAGGCTGAGTGGCAGTGACTCAAAAGATCCTTTTAAGCTATGCTTTGAAACTGTGATGAGACTGTTGGGACACCTTGTAGTTCAAGTACAAGTCATGAAATCAGGAAGACCTGGGTTCAAATCTCCTTTTTGACACTTTAAACTCCCTAGAACATATCTATTAAGTCATAGACCCCACAGGCCTGTTGGGGGAGGGAATTCATCAGCTTGAGAAATCACAAAACCTTCTTATATCTTTTTGTAAGCAGAGATTGCATTATTTTATACCCCGCTTTTTATGTTTTTACATTCTGTAATGCCTGGGGGCCATCTCCAGTTGTCCTGATCTATGTCTTGCCATTGAACCCAGATTGGCTCTGGAGGAAAAAGTGAGGGTGGTGACCTTGCATAGCCCTCCTTCAGTTAAATTGAGTTCACTTGCAAGTTATGGTGTCATCTTCCTGATATCATGGTTCTCTTCGAGAATGAAGGAAAAAAAGGATCCAGTCCCCCTAAATAGCATTTCCCTAGTTTGGGAGATCAGAGTACCCCAGTTCGACTTAGGTACAATCAGATTAGCTTACATACATTCCATCTACAGGGAGGGGGATTAGGTGGACAGTTTAGCTCAGTTCCTTTGTAAGTAAGTCATCACTGATTGCCTGTGGCTGTGAGTCTTCCTTCTCATTTGTCAGTCAGCATTTATTAAGTACCCACTATGTGCCAGGCAGTGCTAAGTGCTAAGACTTCACAGTATTGTGTACTTTTATGAACTTTTCATATTTTAATTTGAATTATGTTTATTAGTGTATCTGTGAACATGCACAATCAACCTCTAAGGCATAGCAAGACCTCCAGTATCTTCTGTAGTTCCCGTGGTCCTTTCCACATAGCAGACACTTAAGTGTTTGGTGAATGAGTTAATAAATGAATAAGGTAGATTAGGTTGATCTAGAAAATCAGTAATAACCCTCATTGTCTTGCTAAAATGTTTTCCTTAAATGCTTTGACATACTTTCATAGTCGTTTAAAAAAAAAAAGAAAAGCAACATAGTCTAGATAGTGCTCAGTGAGAGAAATCTCTTCTAAATTACCTTTGGCATTCCTCTGGGACAATAAGTCAGAACAACCTGGGGGTGAGAATTTTAAAAGAGACAGTAGTTTTGTAATAGCCATGGATGGTCCTGTTTCCTATAATTATTTATTATCAAAAAATGCATTTGGGCATCAGTGCTCAGAATGCTCTTGCAATTTGATGCTGTCTCAAATCAGGGTAGGAATACCAGCTCCAGGGGGAAAAAGAAATTAAAGGTTTCAGCTTATTTGTATTCTATCTCAGAGTACATGCTTCTCAAAAAGACAGATTGTTCTATTCTTTGGAACTATAGTATAATGCATCTAGAGTAACTGCTCTGCTACTTTCAGAATTAGCTGGGCAATCCTTGTTGTTGCTTTAAAAGATTTTTAATTGTATAGTTTATTTGAGTAATGCTTTATTTTACAATGTTCTTACTTCCTGTAAGTGCCCTTTGTATACGTGGCAACTGTTGTTCCTTTAATTATATGGTTAAGTATCATATAATTACAGGGTAAACACATAGCTATTTTTGTCCAGTGTGACCAGTGTTTAGGTTACACAGTATTCTTAACAAAAGAACCAAATGGTGCTTGTGAGTTCTTCCAGTGATGCCCCTAAACAGGTTCAGGCACAAACCTACACCTTCATCTGATTTTTTTCCCCCTTTCAAATCAAAACAGCAGTGCCAGGCTAAAGTGCACCTTTATGTGGAAAGCTATGCTACTTTGAAAGTGAAAGCTCTCATACCACTGGGTTTTTGATGCTGTTTTAACATCTTACTAATACAAATATCAAGCAAAAACATTCCAAGTTCGGTTCTCATCTTTCTCAAAGAATCACAGATGCTCAAAGTTAGAAGGGACCTCGGAGGTCACCTCGTCCAACCTGTCCCTGAAGCAGAAATACCCTTTCCTTTCCGTTCCTGCATATTCTTAGGATTTTGCTTCCGATCCAGTGCACTTATCTGAAATGTAGCAAAATGATTTCACTCTAAGAGCTATTCTTGATTTTTTAAAAAGTAAATGGAGGGAGGGTTAAAGTGACAGAGAAAGTTTCACTAAGTAGAAGTGCCTGAAATAGGGGTAAATTATATTTCTTACTCTGCTATTCAATGGAGCGTTAGATTTTAGAATATTATAAACTATTACTGCTATTTGAAGTTCTGATTTATCTTCATCAGTTTAATAATTGCTCTTTTTTATCATGAAGCTATTTACTTGCTTATATTGTCAGTTTAAAGTTTTATGAAATAAACATTTCCTTGTAAAATGTTGAAGGTATGCATGAAAGGATGCCTTAGATTTTAGAAATTTATTGTTGAGTTTTATAGATGTCAGTCATTGTGTTAACTGTCACCTGAAATTCCCTTTTATTAAAAATCTGTCAGTTTGCCTTACCTTTGTTCTTTGGAAAAGTAGGGATGCATCAACTTTTATTTCATTATTCTACTCCTTTTTTTTTGGACTTTTCTTTTTCTCAAATCAAAACCATCATTTTCCTTTGCTGTTGTTGATCAAGTGTACAGTGTATACAGTGGAAAACCAAAACAGTATGTACAGTGGAAAACCAAACTCGGTCTTCTGGGGGAGGAGTGGAATAATTTAAGCAGTATTCCCAGAGCTTCCGGTGTTTTTTGTTTGTTTGTTTTAAACTAGATCTTCATAGGATTCACTGTGAATAAAGCAGCTACAGGAGCCAGCAAATTAATTAGGTAAAAACTTATCAATAACCAGTCAATGAGCATGTGCTTAAATACTCTTAGGTTCTGTTAAAATAAAGCAAATATGAAGCAATCCCTACCCTCATGGAACTTATACTCTACTACGGGAACCAATATGAACACATATAAGTACAGACAAAATAAATAGGAAGTCATTATGGGGGAAGGATGGTCAGTCAAGGCCTCAGGTAAGGGTGTCATGAGCTGAGCTTTGAAGGAAATTAGAGATTCTACAAAGAGATCTGGAGGAATTACATTCAAGCATGTGAGACAACTAGTGCAAATGCATGGAAATGGGAAATTGTGTGTTGTGGGTGAAGACTAGAATCTATCAATAAGCATTTATGTTAAATGCTAAAGACTTAAGGTAAAAGCAAAATGGTCCTTGCCCTCATTGAACTTATAAGGGAAACAGACTGAATCAAGCATGGAGATCCAGAAGGAGATTGATGTCTGTCTCTTAGTACACAGATGACTTTGAGCATAGAACTTTAAGAGGGCTAGACTCTTTTGGTCTTTTTGGTCTCTCCTGGTTTCTTCCAGCTACAAATCTTTAATTGTAACATCCATAAATATTTTCTGTCCTTAATTTTACATTGCCATATTTTCCCTATCTGTCTTGTGTTACTCTACTCTTTTATTTTTTAGAACAATTGACAACCAAATATTGGACTTACTAGAGACACCCTATATATCTGAAATATGCATCCTTAGTGTACTTCTCAAGGCATGTATATTCTGTGCTTGTAAGCACTGTTTGTTTTCTGACACACTGAAATTTGAAGATTAGAGTTTTCTTTAGGCAACTGTCAGCACTTTTGTTTTTCAGGTGCTTCATTCTTTTACCAACATCAACCTTTTCATAATAACTTTGATATGGAGAGATTCCCAAAGGATGTATTGTAATCGTATTTTTATTTTTATGTTCATGTTGTTATATATCATATCGAGTTATCTCATTTTTTGGCATATACATACTTTCCCAAAGAATGGAATTTAATGTAAGCAGCCTACAGTTATCAAAGTAAGTCTGGAAGGTACCCCCCTCCAAATTTTTGTAAGTTAAGTCATAGGTTCTCTCAGAAAGAGAAATCTGCATTTATTTGAGATGTGAAATGCTTCTGATAGCTCATCATCAAAATTATCTGTTTTTATGTTCTTGTAGAATGGATCCCATGTAGCTCTGGAAGTCCCATATTCACTATATTTTCATGGTGTTTCAAGTCACATAATTATGTACACATGCAAAAATCAAATAGGAAGAGTAAATCAAAAAGTAAAACCTTTAATTGGTACTGAATCACCAAGTATGACACAGATCTATTTTCTGTCCTTCCCCATGCCCCATACATGAAGAATGAATCTCCCATAGTTTCACATGGTGATGATGGGAAAAAGAACTCTCCATGGGCAACTCACAATTGGAGGTGGTTTTTCCATGACTAGAATACTACTTTTAGATATGCAATGCTTGGCATTATCCAAGAGATTTTCTGACTCCAAACATTATCTGTTGGTATTCAGCCTTTGCTCTTTGATTTCGGCCTTCAAAATTGGCATTCACTGCTTCTCTGAGAAGTTGTTTTTCTATCATCTGCTAAGAATGCCATGTGTGGATGAGGTTACTGTTTTTTACATTACTACTACTATTTGTTGGAGCAGTTCTATTATTCTAATATTCTTATTGCTGAGAGGGAATATTATTGCTCTTTTGTGAAACTGGCCTCTATTAACACGGGTATTTAATAAACTTTTTTTTTTAATTTGAAGTAACGGATTCCTGTGGGATACTTACTGTAAAATGGATTTTTTAATCTCTTCTTTTTATGCATTTTGATGGTATTATATAGAAAATGCTACTTATTTATATGGGTTTATTTTATATCTTTCAGATTTGATAAAATTCTTAATTGCTTTGCTTATTGTTAGTTGATTCTTTAAAGTTTTCTAAGTATGCCATAGTATCATTTCAAAAAGTGATAGTTCTCTTTCCTCACAGACTATTTTTATTCCTTCAATTTCTTTTTTAAATAGATTTAATTTTTTGCAATTACATGTAGAGAGATTTATCGTTCTTTTTTTTTTAAATGCAACTTCCAAATTTTCTGTCTCCCTCCCTCACCTCCTCCTTCCCTAAGATGATAAGCAATTTGATATTGGTCACATATGTATAATCACGTAAAACATTTCCATATTAGTCATGTTGCAAAAGAGGAAACAGACCAAAAGAAAAAATGTAAACTAAAAATAATATCCTTTTGATTTGTATTTATACTATCAATTCTCTCTGTCTCTGTCTCTGTCTCTCTCCTGCCCCATGCGCACATTCTGGCATCACAGCAGTTCTAGGATAATAATGGTGATACTGGTAATCTTTGTTTTACCCCCTGATCTTATTGGGAAGGCTTCTAACTTATCCCCATTACAGATAATGCTTGCTGATGAATTTAGAAAAGTACTATTTATCACTTAGTGAAAACTTAATTTATTCCTATGTTCTCTAATGTTTTTTATAGGAGTGGGTGCTGCATTTTGTCATTTTTGATTCTGGCAATTTGATTTTCTTTTTTCTTTTTTTAAAATCTTATTAACTGGTGGTTTATATTACTGATTTTTTGCATAAAACCAGCACCTAATTTTATTTATTAGCTCAACAGTTTGCTTACTTTCAATTTTATTAATCTCACCTTTGATTTTCAGGCTTTCTAATTTGGTATTTAATTGGGGATTTTTAATTTATTCTTTTTCTAGTGTTTTTAGTTGCGGGCCCAGTTCATTAATCTGTTCTGTCTCCAAGTGTTTAGAGGTACAGATTTTCTCTTAAGTACTGCTTTGGCTGCATCCCATAAATTTTGTTATGTTATCTCATTTTTATCATTCTCTTATAATGAAATTATTGATTGTTTCTTTTATTTTTCAAAGTGCCTAATTTTCAAAAATATTTATTTATTTTTATTTTTCAACATTCACTTTTATAAGATGTTGAATTCTAAATTTTCTCCCCCTCCTTTTTTTGCCTCCTCCCCAAGACATCATGTAATCTGATGTAGGCTATACATGGACAATAATAATCAACATATTTCCACATTAGTCATGTTGTAAAGAAGAATCAGAACCAAAGAACCATAGGAAGAAAAAAAAAACAAGAGAGAAAATAATATGCTTTGGTCACTATTCAGACTCCGTGGTTCTTTCTCTGGATGTGGATAGCATTTTCCATCTTTAGTCTTAGAATCGTCTTACATCATTGCATTGCTGAGAAGAGTTAAGTCTATCAAAGTTGGTCATTGCACAGTGTTGCTGTTACTATGTACAATGTTCTCCTGGTTCTGCTCGCTTCATTCTGCATCAGTTCATGTAAGTCTTTCCAAGTTTTTCTGAAATTGACCTGCTCATCATTTCTCATGGAACAATAGTATTCCATTATATTCATATGCTACAACTTATTTGGCCATTCCTCAATTGATGGGCATCTTTTCCATTTGCAATTCTTTGCTACCATAAAAAGAGCTGCTATAAATATTTTTGTGTGTGTGGGTCTTTTCCCCATTTTTATGGTCTCTTTGGAATACAGAACTAGAAGTGGTATTGCTGGATCAAAGAATATGTTTGGTTTTATAGCCCTTTGGGCATAGTACCAAATTGCTCACCAGAGTGGTTGGATCAGTTCACAAATCCACCATCAATGCAGTAGTGTTTCAGTTATCCTACATCTCCAACATTTATCATTTTCTTGTTTTGTCATGTTAACCAGTATGATAGTTGCGAGGTGGTTTCTTAGAGTTGTTTTAATTCGCATTTCTCTAATCAATAGCAATTTAGAGCATTTTTTCATTGATTATTTCTATGATTTGTTCTTTAAACCTATCATTCTTTAGTATTAGATTATTTAGTTTCCAATGAATTTTCAATCTGTGTTCTCATGGTTATTTATTGAATGTAATTTTTATTGCATTATGATACAAAAAGGATGTATTTAATATTCTTGCCTTTCTACATTTTATCATGAGTTTTATATGCTGTAATACATAATTATTTTTTGTGTAGAGGTATCATGTACCCTTGAGAGAAATGTCTATTCTTGTCTATCCCTATTTGGTGTTCTCTGTAGGTCTATCATATCTAACTTTTCTAAAATTCTATTTGTATTCTTAATTTCTTGTTCATTTTGTTGGCAGATTTATCTCTCTCTGAGAGGGGGAAGTTGAGGGTCCCCCACTAGTATAGTTTTACTATTTCCTTGTATAACTCATTTAATCTCCTTTAAGAATTTGGATGTTATACCACTTGATGCATAAAGGTTTAGTATTGATATTACTTCATTGTCTTTGGTACCTTTTTGCAAGATGTAGTCTCCTTCCTTATCTTTTTAAATTGGACCTGTTTTTGCTTTGTCTGAGATCATGATTGCTACCTCTGCTTTTTTTTTTTTAAACTGCAGATGAAACATTAGATTCTGCTTCCGTCCCTAATCTTTACTCTGTGGGTGTCCCTCTGCTTCTGGTGTTTTTCTTATAAACAACATATTGTAGGATTCTATTTTTAAATCTACCCTGCTGTCTGCTTCCATTTTATTGGTGAGTTCATCCCATTTACATTCATATGATTAGTAACTGTATATTTCCCTTCATCCTATTTTTCCTCATGTTTATCCTTCTTTTTTCTCCTTTCACCCTTTTCCTCCTCACCAGTGTTTTGCTTCTGACCACTGCCTCTTCCCATCTGTAATGGTAATGATAATTTGGGAACTTTCCAGAAAACTCAGCAAGAAGCGGAGGGCAGCAGCTGCTGCTGCCTGAGCTTCGTGCACAAGAACTCGCGCCCCCCCTCTCCCAATCTTCTCTTTCTTCACTCGATCCCCCAATATCCCAACCGGCTTCTGGGTGGTCCCCCCACTCACCCCACCCCAGACGTGGGCATTTTGACACCAGGCATACCGTCAGCGTCACTCCTCGGCTGTAAAAAAATGGTGAAGGAAACAACCTACTATGATGTTTTGGGGGTAAAACCCAATGCCTCCCAGGAAGAACTAAAAAAGGCATTTAGAAAACTAGCCTTAAAATATCACCCAGATAATAATCCAAATGAAGGAGAAAAGTTCAAGCAAATTTCTCAAGCTTACAAAGTGCATTCTGATGCAAAGAAAAGAGAATTATATATATATAAAAGAGACAAGGGTGGAGAACAAGCCATCAAAGAGGGTGGTTCTGGTGGTGGCTTTGGTTCTCCAGTGGATATCTTTGATATGTTTTTTGGAGGAGGTGGAAGAATGCAAAGGGAACGGAGAGATAAAAATGTCATTCATCAATTGTCAGTGACCTTAGAAGATTTATATAATGGTGCAACAAGAAAAATGGCTTTACAAAAGAATGTAATTTGTGATAAATGTGAAGGATGGGACGGTAAGAAAGGAGCTGTAGAATGCTGTCCCAATTGCAGAGGTACTGGAATGCAAATAAGAATTCATCAGATAGGACCTGGAATGGTTCAGCAAATTCAGTCAGTTTGCATGGAATGCCAAGGACATGGGAAATGAATCAGCCCTAAAGATAGATGTAAAAGCTGTAACGGAAGGAAAATTGTTCGAGAGAAGAAGATTCTGGAGGTTCGTATTGACAAAGGCATGAAAGATGGTCAGAAGATAACATTCCATGGTGAAGGTGACCAGGAGCCAGGACTTGAGCCAGGAGATATTATCATTGTTTTGGATCAGAAAGACAATGCTATATTTACACGACGCGGTGAGGACCTTTTCACATGTATGGATATCCAGTTGGTTGAAGCATTGTGTGGCTTTCAGAAACCAATAACAACTCTAGATAATAGAACTATAGTCATCACTTCTCATCCTGGTCAGATTGTTTAACATGGAGTTATTAAATGTGTGCTGAATGAAGGTATGCCCATTTGTCACCGACCTTATGTGAAAGGAATTCTAACAATTGAATTCAAGGTAAACTTCCCAGAGAATGGCTTTCTGTCATCAGACAAGCTATCTTTGTTGGAAAAATTACTGCCTGAAAGGAAGGAAGTAGAGGAGACTGAAGATATGGATCAGGTAGAACTGGTGGACTTTGACCCATCTCAAGAGAGAAGACGCCATTACAATGGAGAAGCTTATGAGGATGATGAGCATCATCCCAGAGGTGGGGTTCAGTGTCAGACCTCTTAATGGGGGGG
>JAQQSU010017218.1:0-10753 GCA_028627135.1 Pseudochirops cupreus | reverse complement strand
ATAATGTATAATTTATATACATACATACATACATACATCACCTCAAATAATTGTTCAGGAATACTTCACTTGTAATAAATGGCATACAAAATATATAAAAAACAATCTTCTGCATCAATGCATCTTTCTGTAATGATAACTGACATTTTAGTCTTGTACCTTTTTTCTTTTACAAATTTCTCAAAAATTGCAGTACTGCAAATCATTTGCCCTTTAGAAGAAAAGACAGTATAAATACAAAGTGACTTTACATTTTCCACTTCATAATCTTTCCCTGATGTCTTCTGAGGCATTGTTGCACTTTGTTTGCAAGTAAATTCAACTATAACGAAGTAGTCCCTAAATAATTGATTAATCAAAAATAGCTGTGCACAATTGGTCTGTGGAAGGCAGCTACAAATGCAGATTATTTGGCATTCCAGGGCAAAAAGTTTGTGTTTATTTCTAGAATGCATTTCATAACTCAAACTAAGCAAAAATAAATTTTATTCCTAAAGGTGTAAAAACAGCACCATATGTAACGAGGAGAGGAAGCAGTGAAATTTAGTAGAAATAGGACAGGACAAAAGAATTCTAATTTCATCTTAGTCACTAACTAGCTAGATGACCTAAGGCAAATACTTTACTCTCCCCAGTTTCTTCAAATATAACATGTGGGAGTTGTCCTAGAAATCACCTGTATTTCTGAGTTCCTTTCTTGGTTTAAAATTCAATGTTTATGGAATTCTTCAAACAAACCTCTGAACAATTCAGTTTATAAGGAAAAGTTAATTATAGAGTTTAAAATTCCTTTGGAATATAAAATGGAAAGTTTCATAAAAAATTAGATACATATGGTAGTATTGAAAGGTATAGTTCTTAATTCAAAAGGCAATTTTGCATATTATTTAAAATGTTATATTAAATTATTATTGTCATTATCATTAGCAATTTTTAAGAATGAGTGTCCCTGTCTCACCCAGACAGGAAAGGCAGGGGGCATTCACAGGCTTTATCCCACTCCTGATTTATACTGGACCTTTGACCTACTCTGTTTCTCAGCTGGATTGATTTCTTTTTCTTCTTTAGGTGACTTGGTGGCTCCCTTCTCTTGGTGGCTCACCATATTGATGCTGATCTTATTTCAAACACCAATCAGTCTAGCCCTCTGTAGCTCAGAGCTCCTGACCTCAAGAGATCTGCCAGTCTAAGCTACTCTGCTAGCTGGAATTACAGGAATATACCACCATAGGCAACACTATTAAATTCAAGGAACTAATTGAATTATTAAGTCCTTAATAACAATAATAATATCTAGTATTTATATAGTGCTTTGAGCTTTGTAAAGTACTTCATAAAAATCATCTCATCTTAAATTCTCCATAACTTTGGGAAGTAGGTGCTATTATTATCCCCATTTTACTGATAAGGAACCTGAGGCAGACAGAGGGGTTATCCTAGATCATGTAGAGAGTAAATATCTGGTTGGATTTGTACTCGAATCTTCCTGACTCTAGGTGCAGCAATTTATCCATTGTGCAACATAGCTGTCACATCTATCCATTTCTGTCCATTTAAAACACTGTTAGACTGACTCAGACCTTTGTCACCTCCCATCTCTTATTGTAATAGCCTCCTAATTGATCTCTCTACATCCAGTCTTTCCACACAGCTACCAAACTGGTAACCTACAATAGAGTTATTTCCCACAGTTGTTACTTTCTTGTTTAAGAAGCTTCATATGAAATAGGAACTTTTCTACTGGCTCTCAGAGTCTTTTACAAAGTGCCTCCATATAAATTTTCAGAATGGTGCACATTTGTTGCCTTCACAAAATCTCTTCCAGTCAACCCAACCTACTTTTTCTCGCCCATAGTTGACATCCCTCAAGTCCTCTAAGTCTCAGAAATACACTGGCCTTCATGGGTCAACTCCAGTACCATCACCTCCTGCAAGAGGCCTCTGCTAATTCCCTTAATTAATTAGTGCTTTTACCCTGACACACACACACACACGGACTGTTTTGAATTTAATTTGTGTTTACTTATCCATGTTACTTGTCTTCCCCCCGTTCAGGTAAGCCCTTTGAGGGCAGGAACTCTAGTTTTTGTCTTCAGTATCCTCAGTCCTTGGCACGATGCCCAGCAAATAGCAAGCAATTCATAAATGTTTACTGAATTGAATGAAATGTAATTGAGAGCAACAAAATCTGATAATATACCCAAAATAAAGAGAGAATCTTAGCTATTTGTTAAGATCAGTATAAATGCTGAGAGACTAAATAATTTGGAACTTAAGATTTAATATTTGAGTTCATCCTACTTCTTCACCCTTATGTCATGTACTCTGCTTCAAGAACTTTGTAATCCAGCAAAACTGAACTATAAGCTGTTTTGTGACATCAGCATTTCATCTCCCTTCTCTGTATATCCATAAAATCTATTCTGTTTGTTGGGAATGCACTATCACATCATCTCTGTCTCTCAGTAACACTGACTTGCTTCAGCCTCTGTTCAGATGCCATCCCTTGCATGATGACTTCTATAGTTTATTTCCATTATTCATGTTTTCTCCTTTCTCAATTTTTTTAGTGTTCTATTTATTTCTGTACATGTTAAAACCTTTACCCCTAGTAAAATTTAAATTCCTTAAGGGTGTTGTAATTCAGTTGTTTCAGTCATGCCCAACCCCATTTGGAGTTTTCTTGGCAAAGATACTGGAGTGGTTTGTCATTTCCTTCTCTGGATGAGGAAACTGAGGCAAACAGGATTAAATTATTTGTCTACTGTAACACTTGTAAGTGTTTGAGGTCAGATTGGAACTCAGGAAGGCGAGTCTTCTTGACTCCAGGCCTAGCACCCTATCCATTGCCTCACCTAACTGCCCCCCATCCTTGAGGGTAGAGTCTATTAAATATTTGCCTTTGCATTTCAAGCACCTTCAGACACTATGATATAGTACTTTAAATACTGGACTCAAAATCAAGAAGACCTGTATTGAAATCTCACCTGTTACATTTACTGGCTAAGTGATCACAGATCGTAGTTTTTAGGCTGTAAAGGAGATTAATGGTTGAGTCTAATATTCTTAGTTTGTAAATGGAAAAATTGAGTCCACAAACATCAACTCATTTGTCCAAGGTTGCAAACCTCGTGAGTGTCCAAGGCAGATTATTAATATTGTTATTTTTTATCACTGCAGTTCCATTATCAAATAGGATGTCTACTTGGAAAACTTAGTAGGGCAATGATTTCTGAGCTCTCATCATGTTGCCTAAAGTTACTATTTAGACCCTGGATTCTTAATTTTGTAACATCCATAGACCCTTTTATTTCAGGGACTTCATAAAATCAGATGGAGCAAAATTTCATCTTTTTAAAGTATAATTGTTTTGCTTTTGGAATTTTATTTTATGATAAAAAAATATTATTTGGAGAAGAGGCCTATGGGTTTCATAGACTGGCAAAAAGATCCATGACATACATAAAAAGGTTAAAAACTTTCACTTTAAAGCACCTCTGCCAGTGCTTGCCTTGAGAAATTTCAGTGAATAAATGTAGAATAACCCATCTCATTGTTGTTGGGTTATGACAATACTCTGACTCTGAAAATCTACCACATTCTCTAGTGCTAGAGCACCATAAATGTCCATTCAAACAATGAACACAGTGCCTGGCACTTTCTATTTTTCCCTGTCCTTGGAACCAACGCTATTAACAAACTGCTGCCCTAGCAGAAAACTGTCTCCAGCTCCTGATATTATCTTCCCCATTTCCCTCACCATAAGTGAAATGTTAGCTCTAAAGCAGTCAGCAACATTAATACAAATGAAAAATAGACTCTCCAGAACTGGGGCTATTTCCAAAACCAACCTGTAGATTACCCTAATTTCTCTGAAATTGGAAAAAAATACTTCAGACTGCTAATTTTCTAGGGGAAAAAAGAAATCTTTTTAAAGTAGGTCATCTTTTGGAGTCTCAGGCATATTATATAATTTGGATCCAAATTGTAGTGTTCGTTACTTTGTTAATTTCATAATTTACAATGTACACAAAATTCCAACAAAATGTTTGCACTAAAGGTCTCTAAAACGGTGAATTCAGAAAAATCCAGGTCTAATAACTAGGGAATATAATTGCAGATATTTCAACACTACTAGGAGCCTACAAGTTCTTGATATATGGTTGGAAAAAACTATGTATTTGAGAAGGAATGTTTTGGGGAAGCAAATAAAAGTCTCAATGATTAACACAGGTGGAAGGCCATGTGGAAAGGGAGCCAGTTAGAGAGATGCAGTTGGAATGAGGACACAGTGAGAGATCAACCATCTGTCCACCAGCAACAAAACACACAGAATAACCACAGGATGCTAAGCTGGCTCCCAAATCTATCTGTTTTAATAAGGAATCAGTAAGATTTCATGCTTTTCTTAATAACTGTACTGTTAAAATAGAGAGGATTGGCTGTCTAATCAAATCAAATTAACAGCACTAAAAGAAGCAGAAGAGGCAGAGGTAGATTGCAACTCAATATGAGAACAACATGAAACAAAATTCTAACAATTAGTTGCTCCATATGGACTAAGCCATTTTGAGAGACATCACTAGATGTAAGTCTTCCATTGGAGTTGAAGTTCAATAATTCTTTACAAGGGATTCCTGTGTATGGCCTTACATTTATAGTGCTGGCCTTGGGAGTCAGAAATGTTTGATATTAAATCCAGCCTTAGATACTTACTAGCTGTGTGTTATGTTCCTGGGTAAGTAGGTTGGCCTAGCTCAACTCCAGTGTCCTAATCTGTAAAATTGGGATAATAATAGCTCCTACCTCCCAGGATTATAATGGAGATCAAATGAGACAATGCATGTAAAGCACTTAGCAATCTTTAAAGCATTATGTAAATGTTAGCAATTATTATTAGGTGGTCACTGAAGTCCCTCCCAATTTGGTCAGTTCTCTGACAGTTAGATGACATGACAGCTGCTAAGTTAAGTGTATATTTAACTGCAAGAATGACCACACTTCCTCTATTTCCTGGGATAGTTTCAATGTTTTTTTTTAAGTAT
The DNA here is from genome assembly GCA_028627135.1 of Pseudochirops cupreus. Lineage (NCBI taxonomy): Eukaryota > Metazoa > Chordata > Mammalia > Diprotodontia > Pseudocheiridae > Pseudochirops > Pseudochirops cupreus. The sequence goes on along the minus strand of JAQQSU010017218.1, from coordinate 5,708 downwards.
CCATTTTATTAAACTGCAAAAGGAAGATCTTTCAAATTAGGAATGTCCATTTTGGGTTCAGGCAACACAGTCACAATAATAATACCTGATATAAGGAGTGTTTAATGTGCCTAGGGAACAGCCCGGGTGGCTAAGCAGTAAAGTGGATAGAGTGCTAGGCCTAGAGTCAGGACAACTTATCTTCATGAGTTCAAATCTAACCTCAGATGCTTACAAGTTGTCCGACCCTGGGTCAGTCAGGTAACCCTGTTTGCCTCAGTTTCCTCATCTGTAAAATGAGCTGAAGAAGGAAATGAAAAACCATTCTAGTACCTTAGCCAAGAAAACCCCAGACACAACTGAAAATGATTGAGTAACAACAATAATGGAGTTCCAAGTATTTGATTATAGACAGAATCTCAGTGAATATCCTTGTGTGTTTTTTTCTAAATGTTTATTTTTAATGGTATTACAAAAGAAATCAATTAAATTGAAAAATAATTATCAAAGTATTTTTAAAATAAAAATTCACAGATATCAGGTTAGATACCTGCTTAGGCTAATGTTTGGTAAAACAGTATTTATTACATTCTTTACACTGACTTTATTCTGAGGGAATAAAAAGTCATAATTTTCTTTGCTAGTGGATATTAACTTGTTTAGATTGAAGAGTTTCTGTGGTAATAACAGAACTTTACATGCAAAAGTAGCCTCATACTTTGTGTAGAGAGAATGTATACACTTAAAGAAATATCCCTCCTTCCACCACCAAACCACAGTCTATCTCAGATTCTGCAAGTACAAGGGAGAACTTTCACATGTCTTTAGAGCAATTGTCATGATAGAAAAATAGTATATCCATCTTTCATTCTTCATTTACAAATGCTTTAACAATGTTTGTTCATCAATCACTCTATTAAGACATGGGAAATGATTAGATCTATAACATGGGGCAAAAAAGGACTTGGTATTTCTTGGGTTCTGCCAGCTCTGTAGAGTGCTGTTGCTGAGAAAGCAGGCCTGATGCTGGGATTCAGAGGATAGAACCAACGAGAAATACTCCCCTAGTGCTCTGCACTAATGAAGGTTTTGCCAGAACATTTTATCAGGTTTTTTGAATTCATACTGAAAAAGGACTTTAAGAAGATGCAGAAGGCTCATAGAAGGACAGCCAAAATTATAAGCTGAAAATATAATCTATGAAGAAAAGTTGAATGAGTGGATAATATTCAGTTAAGAGAAGAAATGTCTGAGTGATGACAATGTTGTTCAGTAAAGGATGGTGGCCAGCTATGCCACAGATCCACTGAGGAAAGAGCATGAGGAAATGGGCTTCAAATCACAGCAAGAAATGTAAAACTAAATGTTAGAACTATCCTGTCAGATTATTTTTTTTTCTCCAGATAAGGAGAAACACTGATGTGTCTGGAATAGGTTGGAGTGAATGTCTAAAGTGGGAAAAATAGGAAAAGGGGATGATTTATTCCAGTAACAATGGTATGTTTTGTTCTTTCTATACCTCCAGTGGATAAACAGGGTTAGGTAACTTAATGTGCTTTTCCAAGGACCATAAACTTAGAGCCAAAAGTGACCTCAGAGACCATCTAGATCAACCTCCTCATTTTTACACACGAGGAAACTAAAATCCAGGGAGATGAAGTGTCACCTGTAAAGTCTCACAGATAATAAACAGAAGAGCTGAGTAACAGTGAGGTTGTCATGTTAACCAGAATAGCAACAATAGGAACAAAATCATTTATTATTTTTATTATTTTCTTTATTAAGTTATGCATTTAAAATATATTTTGGCTGTTCATTAATCTATCTCTGATGATCTAAATAACCCATGGGTTGCAGCAAAAAGTGAAACAAGACAATCAACAAAGACTCACAATAATTTTCTTTCACCAAATTTTAATAATTAACTTATTAGACTGAATTCATTTATTATACTATGATTACTATTTATATTATTCATCTAACCAATCAAAAAAACATATATTAAGTGCCTACTATGGGCCAGGCACTGTGCTAAGTGTTTTTATTAAACTGTATATAGTACTGTTTTTGTTTCCCCTAGAGCAGTGGTTCTCAACCTGTGGGTTATGTTCAGTTTGCAACAATGAAAACACGTCCTGCATATCAGATATTTACATTATGATTCATAACAGTAGCAAAATGACATTTATGAAGTAGCAATGAAAATGATTTTATAGTTTGGGGTCACCACAATATGAGGAACTGTATTAAAGGGTCGCAGCATTAGGAAGGTTGAGAACCACCGCCCTAGAGGATAAATTCTTTGAATTGAGGGACCATATATCTTAATATTGTATTTTCCAAATCACTTAGCATGTTGCTACAAAATCCAGGTCAATTCAAATTAGCAAACCTTTATTAAGTGCTTACTATGTGATAAGGTAGCATGCTAGGTACTGATCACACAAAGGCACAAAAAAACCACTCTCTTCTCTCAAGGAAATTACATAATACTGGGACCATTGCAACATTTACACAAATAAATGTGTTTTTGTTCAGTTGTTTTCAGTTGTGTCCAATTCTTGGTGATACCATTTGGGGTTTTCTTGGCAAAAAATATTGGAATAGTTTGCCATTTCCTTCTCCAGCTATTTTTTAATTTATTTATTCTTAGTTTAAAAAATTCAGTTCCACAAGCTTTATAGAGTTTTAAATTTTCTCCCCCTTCTCCTCTCCAAGATGGGATGCAATCTGATATAAGCTATACATGTAAAATCATATTAAATACATTTTCACATTAGTCATGTTGTATAGAAGAATTATAACCAATGGAATGAACCACAAGAAAGGAAAAGCAAAATAAAACAAGAGAGAGAGAGAATAAGAGAGAGAGGAAATGAGAGAGAGAGAGAGAGAGAAAATAATATGCTTGGATCTGCATTTACACTCCAAAATTCTTTCTCTGGATGTGCGTAGCATTTCCCATTATGAGGCTTTTGGACTTGTCTTAGAATCTTGCATTGCTGAGAAGAATCAAGTCTATCAAAGCTAGTTATCACACAATGTAACTGTAAATATGTATAATGTTCTCCTAGTTCTGCTCCCCTCACTCAGCATCAGTTCGTATAAGTCTTTCAAGGTTTTTCTGAACTCTGCTTGCTCATTACTTCTTATAGCACAATAGTATTCTATTGCATTCATATGACACAACTTATTCAGCCTTTCCCCAATAGATGGCTATCCCCTTGATTTCCACTTCTTTGCCACTACAAAAAAGAATTGCTACAAATATTTTTGTATATGCATGTCCTTTTGCCATTTGTATCACCTCTTTAGGATATAGCCCTAGAAATGGTATTTCTGGGTCAAAAGCCATACACATTTTTTTAGCCCTTTGGGTATAGTTCCAAATTGCTCTCTAGAATGGTTGGATCAGGGGCCGCTAGATGGCACAGTGAATACAGCACTGGCCCTGGAGTCAAAATTTGTTCAAATTTTGACCTCAGACACTTCACACTTACTAGCCCTATGACTTTGGGCCAGTCATTTAACCCCAATTGCCCTGCCTCTCCCCCTCCAAAAAAAATCCTAAAAAAAATGTTTGGATCAATTCATAGCTCCACCAACAAAGCATTAGTGTTCCAATTTTCTCACATCTTCTCCAGCTTTAAAAATTTTCTTGTTTTGTCATGTTAGCCAATCTGATAGGTGTAATATTGTACCTAAGAGTTCTTTTGATTTGCATTTCACCAATCAATAGTGATTTAGGGCATTTTTTCATATGACTATAGATATCTTTAATCCCTTCCTCTGAAAACTGCCTGTTCATATCCTGTGACCATTTATCAATTGGGGAATAACTTGTGTTCTTATAAATTTGACCCAATTCTCTATATATTTTAGAAATGAGGCCTTTAGCAGAGACACTGGTTGTAAAAATTCTTTCCTGGTTTTCTATTTCCTTCCTAATCTTGGTTGTCCTTCATGCTCAAAGAGAAGTAAACTGACATCAGTGTAAGGAGGTCAAGGTACAGTTTGTCTGACTATAGCCAATCAGATCAATAGGAGTTCTACTCAGGCACAAAAAAATCCATATGAACATTTGGAGTAGAGATTTTTGCATCCTACAGCACTTGCAAAGGGGAGGAGGTCCACATTATCAACAATTTCAGAGGGATTAAGGAAAATGAAGACTGGGAAAAGGTCATTATTTAGGAGTTTTTAAATTGCTGGTAATGTTGGAGAGACTACTTTCAGCTAAGAGATCAAGTTGGATTTCATACTGCTTTGGGTTGAGTGGGAAGTGAGGAAATGTTATTGTAGATATTTGGCAGTAAAAGAAAAGTAATATAGAAGATGATATCTATACAGAATGTCAGGGTAAAGTGAAAGATTTTGTTCTGTTTGTTTTTAGTACAGTAAATAAGTATGTTTGTGCAATGATAGAAGAGTCAATAGATAAGGTATCCAAGATACCGATGATATCAAAGAGAGAAAGAATGATTGAGGTGGAAAGCAAGTTCCCTGAAGATGTAGGATGACACAACTAGAGATTTTAGATTTGGTGAAGAAAATAATCACCTCTCCCTTGAGACTTAGTGCTAGGAGAAGCAAAGGGTGAATGTGAATATGTGGAAGGTTCTTGAGGTAAAGAGTAGGAGAGATGAGGAATGTTTTATTATATTATATGTAATACCTTTTGAGTGAATGAATTGCAATAATTTATATTTTCCAAAGGTATGTTACTTTTAACCACAGCACCATTATAATTCATGGTATTATTTTCTCCTTCATATTTACTTTAAGGTCTTAAGCTACCTAAAAAACAAAAGTTGTGTGTGGGCTGGCCACCCTGGATGCCTGTCGGCCGTATGTATCTAATATAATATTACCTATGAAAGGTAAAATTAAAACATTGCAAAAGCAAGATTTTCATATTGTTGTTTTTGCATTTCATTTTTTTTCTCTGCAGACCTTGCCTCCCACAACAGACAGAAGAGAACATTATTTCTAGACTGTTGACTTTCAGAATGTAATACTGAAATCATTCACTCATAGCTTCTAGGACTGGTAGAGACTGTGAGGGGTCATTTAAGGCAGAGGCATCAAAAACATGACTTTTAGACCAAATATGGTTCACAACATTTACAATATCTGGCCCAGACTCAATTAAAATGTAATTGGGAAATATTTAATAAAATTAGTAAAAATAGAATAAAACTTAGATAATTGGGCATTTTAAAAACAAAGTCAATATGTAACCTATAGAGATATACAGTTTAGTGGCCCCCATTTCCATTTGAGTTTAACCCCACTGATCTAATGCACTCACCTCAATCTAGGTAAGATACTATCTAATCACCTCTTTCAAAAATGTTAAAATGAGGAAATCTACATATACATGCATACATATTTAATCTATGCACTCAACAATTATATGGCACTCACCATATATGATCACATTAGATATTCACAAGATCCTTGTGATTAGAAAAACACAAGATAACTAGTGAAACTATCCTTCAACACCCTCACAAATATATTGCATACAACAATGCATTCATCTATTTATAACTATTTAGGTTAATCTGGTTATTTTATCTCTTTAGTGCTCTTACTACTTTCTCTATAAACACATTTGTGACTCGGATATTAGAGGCTTAGAATGGCCAGTAAATAATCATTTATTAAGCACCTAGTACTATGGAACTGCTAGCCAGTGTGTGGTTCTACTGTCCTTGATGGAAATA
>JAQQSU010017217.1:0-10753 GCA_028627135.1 Pseudochirops cupreus | reverse complement strand
CCTGTAAGCCTCTCTCTCCCCTGGTATCATTCTCCCTATATATTGTCCCATCTTTACTCACCACTCTCTGAGCCTCTGCCAATTGCCAGATATTGCACAGTTACTCGGGAATCCTCTCCTGGAGATGCTCTGTAAATGCAGGTGTTCATGCCCCATCTCTTTGGGGATAACTGGAGTGATTCTGGGGTCCTTTTTTTGGTGCCAAGGGGTTCTTTTATCTGCGCTGCCTGATGTTGTGGCACCAGCTCTTGCTGCTGCTTCTTATCTCAGTAGCCTAAGGGCCAACCGTAGGCTGTATTCTCAAGAGGGTCTGAAGAGACCAGAGGGGAGAGAGAAGCTTACAGCAGCTGTCCTTTATTGTAGCATCCTCCTTAAATACCCTAGAGGTAAGATGATTAGAGCATGATTCTCTCCAGCACTGGGAGACTGGGCCAAAGGAGGACAGGCCAAGCCAGCTGTTGCTCATCAGGCGAGTGGTCTCACAAAAGACTGCGATGTAAGCTTAGCAACTGGGCTGTGACCCTTAGCACCACAGGAGCTTTTAGCCTCACACTGATCCCGCCAGTTTCTGCTATCTATTTCTGTTTCATCCCTTTCAAATGTATAGTTATGACTACTAACTGCGTATTTTGTTCCATCTCATTTTCTTCTGTTTCTTCTTCTTTATTTCTCTCCTTCTGTCCTGTCCTGCTCAAGGGTCTATTTTGCTTCTAACCATTGCCTCCCTTAATCTTCCCTTTTTCTTTTCATTTCTCCCACTTTTTCTTCAGTCTAAGGCAAGGGTGGGGAATATAAGCTCTGCATGTGGCCCTCTACCTCCTCAAATGTGACCTTTTGACTAAATCCAAACTTCACAGAACAAATTTGCATAATAAAAGAATTTGTTCAGCAAAAGTTGGACTCAGTCAAAAGGCCGCACCCAAGGACCTAGAAGGCCACATGTGACTCGAGTCTGCATATTCCCCAGCTAGTCTAGGTGTGTGACTCCCATTGCAGGTGTCTCCCCACTGTGCCAATTCACAGTGCTGGTGTGGGACAGAACAAAGCCCCAGATCTGAAAGAGTTTTAGAGAGAAATATATTAAGTCCTGCAGTAAAGGACACTGAGGCAAAAGGGGTGTGTGGTTCCCTCTTGTCCAGGCTCTAGAAGGTTTAATTACAAAGGATTTAGAACAGGGTCCCCACACATAAAGAGAGGGGGGCAGTCACACTGCCTTTCTGGGTGTCCCATGTCCTTCCCACCAAGCCTGATCTTTGTGTCCTCCTGCCTGGAGAAAGAAGACTGAGCTCCACCCTTACCCCAGAGCCCCCTCCCCCTTTCCTCCTTTGCTCTGGGGCTTGTGAGGAATCCAAATGCCATTCAAGGGCTTGTGGTCTGCAGATGGTGCTGCAGCTATTGTGCTCTTTCTTCCCTTTTGTGGAGCCCAGCATAGCCCTCCCTCGACCTCCCATTTCCCCACTTTGTGATCCACATCCCAGTTTCCATAAAGGGGTCAACCCTCATACACCCCAAGCTGAGCTCAGCTGCTGCTCCCCTACCCTCAGCCCCAGCAGCCTGCCCTCTGGAACCAGGTGTGAGGGATAATTTATAGTGAAGTTTCCCCATTCTAAAAAGTCAAATCTAGAATGACTTCAGTGTTCACTAGGCCTAAGATCAAGTCACCTGACCTTCAAGCATTAGAGCAATGGAGACCCTCCCCCAGAGCCAACACAGCAGAAGATAAGCCAAATAACGTTAAGACTGCTTTCACTGGACACCTATATGCTTCCGGGTCCTTTGTCTTTTAGGTTGTGGACAGGCCCCCTACCAATAAGAGTAATGGCCAGTTAGGGGGGTTGGGTTTCTGCATTGGAAGAATATATAACCATGGGCTGCCTTCTACCTCTCGCTCTCTCCCTGCAGACGCCATGTTGGGCGACAGGGGGTAAAGTCTTTTCTCATGAGAAAGAATAAAGACCTTTGCTGACCTTAGATCCACACTCCGAACTTTTTCATCTCACCCAGTTTGGTGGTTCCACCAAGTTATTTTAGACTCCTGTCTGGAGAGGTGGAGGGCTCCTCAGCCTTGACCAACAGGTAAAGGAAGTCCCCCTGGCTCTTAATCAGTGACCTCTTGGTAAGGTTGGGGAGCAACTCCTCTCTAAGGAGAATGAGGCCCGAGGGAGTCTCAAACTAAGATCAGAAAACGCCAAAAGGGAAAAACAAAGATTGCTGAAAATCTCGTAAGTCTGTGCACAGACCCAGGTAAGGAGAGGCCTGGATGATTTGGTAGTGGGTAGAATCAACTGAGTGTGGTCAGGAGTTAGGAAATTCCTGGACTAAGAGATCAACCTGGTCATCTGAGTCTGGCCAGGAGTTGAGGCGACTGGGAGGCAGTTTTCGGGGGGGGGATGCTTTCGAGTGCTCCCTGACGAGGGACCCCCATCAGAATTTGTGCCTCGGCTCCTCAATTTCTGGACCAAGAGATTGACATGTTTAGGCCAGACCTTATATCTGGAAGGGGAGAGCTGGCTCATGGGCTATCCCACCTACCTCTGGTCCAGGGAAATTTTTCAGCTTTTACCCACAAGCTGCTAGTCAATTGGGAAGAAATGTTTCCTTCAACCCCCTCTGATAATCCTTTGGGAAATAAATTTGGCCAATCCGGTTGAGACTGTTTGTTCTATGTATTTCTTTCTTTGTTTTTTTTTGTTTGTGTCAATATATGTAAAGTTTCTCTATTTGTGAAAGAGGGAAAATGTTTTACCAGATTAAAAAGCATTGGGAAGTTTAGGAATCTTCCTTCTCTGCCTAACTAAACTTAGAATGGAGAGAAAGAGAAGTTCAGATCCTTAGGAGATAATAGGTTAAATGAAACTTTTTTTTTCTGTCTGTCTGAAATACCTAAGACAGAGGTGGAAGGCAAAGCAAAAGGCCGCTTGTGTTAATTAGGGTGAGGGAGCCACTCTTTAGAAGGTTGGAAGATGGTGCTAAGTGAATTTTTAGCCTGACTTCAAAACCAACAAACCAAGTCATGGGAAGTCAGAAGGGATAGTGTCTATCTGCCTTTCAGGCTCTATCAGAATTTAGTTCTAAGAGTTCAGATAATCATTAAATTCCTTAGGTCCCTGCTTGAGAGAGAAGTTAAAACCACACCCAATTAACTGGGTTTGAAACCCTTTGTCTATGAAAGGGGATAGAAGATAGGAAGATAAGAAATAGAGATCATACAGATATGAGCCCATGTCTTCTGAAAGGCCACACGTTGGCTTAAAGATATTTCTGGGGAAATAGATTGGCATTTGGCTTTATTTGGTAAAATGTGAGACCATTGTATTTGGGTATAAGTGTAAATAATGTTCAGATTGATCATTTGAACTCTTGGCTGTATACAGTGGTATAAAGTTATAAAGTTATAATTTAATTCCTGTGTAAGGGAGTTTTGAAATGCATTCACCCAAAGTTTTTTTTTAGTAGAATATAAGTTTTAAACATTTCTAAATTACACAATTTGGAAATAATTATAAACTCTAATGTTAAAACAATTTTCTTATTCCTTTTCAGAAGCTGTTAAGTTATCTAAGGATATGGTTATATATGTTAATTTGGATATAGGTGAAATGTGTAATATTTTGCAATTTATAGTACTTAAGAAATTAGAATTTAAAGGTATTTGTAATTATCACTAGAACCAAAAGAAGCAGGCAAAATGATTAGCCCAGCATATTGTAAACTGGTATCTAAAATGTGAGCAGGAATGGCTTATATCTATGTTGTTACAAAAGCAATTTTTTTTGTTTGTTTAAATGTTATTAAAATTAGGAACTATATTATCAAAGGAATAGAAAATGAGGAGTGGGACACTCTGACCTGAGTGCTGTAATATTTTCTGAAAGGAGTGTAATTTGGAAAATCCGTAAACCTTATAATTTTTGATCTGGCCAGCCTGCCTGCTGAAGCCTCAGACCAGATCAGATAAGAAAGGCAATGCTGGAGGAGAAAAACTTCTACTCACTTTGGAAATGCAATTAATGTTATAATGTCATTGTGTTATCTATTATAGTATCTAAATTGCAAAATCCTCGTATAGTGTAAAAACAGAGTGAGAGTCAGGAATGATGTCAATTTTAATCTGAATTGGGTTGAAACTGAAAGATGGAGAAAAATTTTGTAAAATGCTATGTAATATGTTGTTGTTTCTGCTATTCAGAAAACCAGGTATATACACCTTTACCTGTAGTTATGAATATTCCTCTGTGCAAGGTGAATTGGAAATGTGTTTTTGTAGAACTCTTATTGAGCAAATTAAAAATATATAGAGGGATGTAGCTCAATTTGAAAAATAAATCTAGCTGAATTACGGTCACTGGATTGGTAATTAAATGGGTTTTGAATTCAAAAGTTTAGATGTAAGAACATAATAATTGTGTTACTGGTAAACAGTTGTCTTATGATATTTTGAAGTATTGTCACATAAATCATAAACCTTCAAGTTTTTCTATATTTCAAAGGAAGTTTCAGCTAAGAAATATATTTGTGAGAAGTAATTATTGGTAATTATGTGAAGAAAAGACCAGTGAAACATCCCAAGTTTTGTCAATTATGTGGGAAAGATTTTTATGATCAGAGAATTTAGAAATTGTGTTAAATTGTTTTTGGGAAAAAAAGGGAAATATTCTTACTAAGAAATGTTTTACAAGATTCTTTGTCATAATATGCGGGACACAAGATAAGAAAGCTCAGGTAGGGAAACCTGCCCCTTAGGCTGTTAATGTGTATGGGAAAAAGGAGGGGTTAGGCGGCCCCTAGAAACATCATCAATCTCAGGAAGGGGCAATAAAGAAATTTAAAATTTGTAAATGGAAAATTAGTAATTATACAAAGATTTTGTAAGATTTCTGGTGATTTTCAAACTTACTGTGAAGTTTTTTCGTTTCAGGCAGACTGCCTGGAGTCCTTATCAGATTAAGTAAGGGAATTTCTCCACTCCTCCATGAGGAAGGAGAGTGGGGGAGGGGCAGCAGTTAATGAAAAAAAAAATCCTCACTGATGAATCAGTTTTGAAACTGGCCCTTTAAAGTTGGTATAGTTGATTTCTACTAATAGGTTTTGGTAATAATTTGGAATATATATTTGAAACATAGAATATAATTTGGAATATGGAACAGGAATTAATTATGCATATGAGTCCAGGTAAACCTTTGTGGTATATTGTATGTTGCTTTCGTACAGGTTTAGTGATACCAGGAAATACTTTTAGAAAGAATGTTCTGCAGAAGACACCTTGCTGTTTTAATCTGAATTTGTGGTTATTGCATGGTATAAACAAAAGTTAACATTTATAACTGAATGTATAAGTAAAAAGTTTAGATTCCTGAAGTAAGAATAAACAAACTTGGGAGAACATTCTTTTCTGAATAATATGGGAATAATTAGACCAAGGGAAAGAAGTTTGTGTATTATCCCATAAACTAAGGCTGGGATACATCTGAGCTACTATAATAAAGTGTGTGTTTAGGATCTGGACTATTCAGACTCAGATCATATTCCTTTTTATATATTAAAGAATTTGGTAAATGGGTATTTGACCTAGTCATCTGCTTGTCACTAGGTATTTGTCTGTATGGAATAAGGTCCTTAAATATTTCAAAATCATGTTAGAATGATTGAGTATTGCTACAACTGATTGAGAGACCTAGCTGTTATTCTATTAATTACTGAAACTAGATCAAAAACGTCTTCTATGTGAGGAAGAGTTTCAGCGCAAATGTCTTAGAGGGAGGTAAATTATTAATGATTAAAAGTCAACTTCATTCAAAGTTTGTTGCTATTGTGGAAATAATACCTGTTTATACTGTCTGTTCGGTGGTGCTGTAGGACCCCCACGGGTCTTTTACGACCGAGACCCCCCCCCCCCCCAGCAAGACGAGGAGGTCAGTTGATGTAAAAAACAAGAGGTTTTATTTAAAACCGATGCATCGGGGTCGCACTCGTAACCCTAACAGGCCAGAGGAGTCCGACCCCTGGGGATAGTTTAGCAGGGTTTATAAAGGCAAAAACCACAGAGTCATTTACGTCATGGAAACTTTATCTGTCTCTACAGGTACTAGGGGATTTACGCAAGTGAGGAGGGGGAGGTTAGCTTTATCTGACTCTGCAGATACTAGGGGATTTACGCAAGTGAGGAGGGGGAGGTTAGGGAGTGTTCGAATGGGGCCCCTTGTGGGTTTTCTGAGCTCTAACTGCTAGGGCAGGGTGTGTCTTTGAAAGCTATGGGGCTCAGTAATGAAGGAACTTCTCCATCGGGATTAATGGGGCTTTTCAGTGCAAACATGTTTTATTATGAGCAACTTATTGATATGCACTGTTTTGGGATTAATTACTTATGGATCCTCCTCAATAGCATTTGATCCTCCTAAAGAACTAGACTCCGAGTGGAAACTTCTGAGGGAATAACAAGATCAGATAATTCTGTATGTCAGATCTATCAGTTTGTGAGGTTTAGCAATTAACCTCTTTGTTACGTGTAAGCAGAACAGTCATGTTAGTAAAAGGATAATAACTTATGGGCTATCTTGTTTTATGGTTAAAAATATAAAGGAGTGCTGAATAATCTGAATGACGGGTTTGAGAGATTTTAGAAGAATAAACAAAGGTTTGATTAGGAATATGGAAGGCAGATAAGAAGGTTTGGGGACAAATGTGGGTTTATCCAAGCCCTACTGTCCCTGGATGGTGGTACTAGTTTTAAAGGGCTTAAGTAAGTTGAGAAAGAGTTTGAGGAAGTGTCTAGGAAGGCAGAAAGATTTGTAACTTGATTCTGTGATTAATAGCTCAATTGAATTTGAGAAGGAGAGGAAATAAGGGTACAAATGCAACTTGGAATCGTTATTCCATGGACTGAGGTTGGGATTTATAAAGTTGCTGTAGAGAAGGTATATCTGTGTGTATGAGTGAAATGAGGTCCCAGGGTATTTGAAAGTGAGGAAAGGGCAATTAGATATTAATACAGTTAGTTGTTGAGATTAAACCAGAGACATCTTTAGTTGAGAAAAGAGAAATTTTAGTGCGAGCTCAGATTAAGCATAATAATAAGGCAGAGAAGTTTGGAAGTAGATGCAGTCTATGCTCTATGAAGTAGATGCACATCTATTAGGGCAATAGTTCATAATCCCAGTGAGAGATTTGATTTTCTTTATGAACAAGAATATATATGGGTATAATGAATGTAGGTTATTTGAGACTCACTTCAAAGATGTTCCTTAACCAATGTGAGATTATAATCATATCTTAAGTTGATTAATTGTTGGCGCTTGTTATTTAAGACTTGATGGGACTGTTAACTGACTTTTTCTTTGAGTCCAACTCCAGATAGGAGTGTTAAAAGAGGCTGCCCAAGCTACCCAAGGCACTAACTGTGATGGTGCCAGATCCTGTAAAATACAGGTATGAAGGTAGGAGGAATGACTGTTCAGCATGGGCTGAGGTAGGATTCTTCTGACTGGGGTCTACCCACAAGCACCTGGCAGAATTTAAGCTTGGCTTAATGGAGATTGCAGCATGGAATACATTGTGCCTGGAATTGGCATTCTGAAGTTTGGGAAATATGGTTCCCTCATTATAATTTTGTCCCTATTCTTGGTGGCAAGTTTCAATAATCAAAAGTTTTTAAATAAAACAGCAACAAATCTACTTGAATCTGGAACATCTTAAGTTACTATAAGATAAAGTTGCTAGGCTTAGATTTTAGTATAGATATTCCTGTATTAGTCAGAGTCCCTTAGTTCTTTGTAATAATATGACAAGTAGGTCAAGGTTTGTGGGAATATTATTCCATTATTCAGTTAGCGTCACATTTGTCTCAACTTTGTTATAATTAGTCAATGTTAAGAAGGAGGATAATTTCTGGACTACTTGGAGACATTTTTTTTAGTTGTTTTAATTGTGAGTTTAATGTAAAACCCTTAGTGAAATCCCATCCTCCTGGTGGAGCACTTGATAATGGATCAATGCAAAATATAAGAAACTAGTTCTAATGTGTGATCATGACAATTGCCTAAGACTCCAATTTTAATTTTGTGAGAATGATAAGGGTTCTGGAGCTGTCATTTACATTGGTTCCAAGGTTCCTTTTGTAGGTAAATGAATGAAAGAAGGCAGAAGGAAAAGGAAGAGAAGCTGGGATGCAGGGCTGAAGATGGATAACCCTACGGGACCAGAGGACTTCCTCACATCTGGACAGCAGTGTGAAAAAAGACTTTTGAACTTTGAAAAGACAATGGTTATTGTTTTCCTTTGAATCTCTGTATCTATACTCATACAGGGGACTACCCCCTTGTATGTTGTCAATGCAACGAAGGCTGCAAGGGTAATAAGAATGAAGAAAATTGGGTAAACTTCAAAAGGTACAAAAAGAAAAAGTGGGGCTTAGTGAGGGACAATTTATAGTGAAGTTTCCCCATTCTGAAAAATCAAATCTAGAACGACTTCAGAATTCACTAGGCCTAAAATCAAGTCACCTGACCTTCAAGCATTAGAGCAATGGAGACCCTCCCCCAGAGCCAACACAGCAGAAGATATGGCAAATAAGGTTAAGACTGTTTTTACTGGACACCTACATGTTTCCAGGTCCTTTGTCTCAGAGAGATTCCCGCGCTTAGGTTGTGGGACAGCCCCCCTACCAGTAAGAGTTAAGGCCAGTTGGGTGGGTTGGGTTTCTGCATTGGAAGATTATATAACCATGGGCTGCCTTCTACTTCTCGCTCTGTCCCTGCAGACACCATGTTGGGCGACAGAGTGTAGAGTCCTTTCTCGTGAGAAAGAATAAAGACCATTTCTGACCATACATTCAGACTCCAAACTCTTTCATCTCACACACAGGGAGTCTGGTCAGCACCTGCGGCCCCCTCACCTAGACAGTCTCAGTGTGGGGGTCCCCCCCTGCTTTGGGCCTGATGTTAGAGCCCCCTCCCTCCTCCCTCTTTTCCCACTCAGATCTGGGGGGACACTAGCCCCTCTCTGCAGTGACATCACAGTGCCTGCCATTTCCCACTTTATATAAAGGGTAAGCCTTCTTTGTCTGGAGGAGGATGCCAGTGGGGTGAGCAGAAGGAGGTCTGCCTGCAGCTCACCCTTCCCTTCCTCTTCCCCTCTGCATCCTCCCCTTTCCTCCATTACCTCAACCTTCTCCCCATCTTCCAGACTGACCGATCCTGTGGGTCCTGCTAATGTCTAAGTGGCTGTGAGTGAGGTAAGTGCCCTCTCATTGCTCCTGCCTCAGCCTTTCCCTTTGTTCTCCTTCTCTCCTTCCCCTCCTCCCTTCCCAGCCCCAACCTCTTTATGAAGCTGAGCCCTCCTGCTCCCTTTGGCTTTGCTTAGTGCTTAGGATGATTTGTGTAAGGGTGGATGGAAGGTCCTGGGAGTGTAAATAACTTTGTTTATGGCTATGGTGTATGTGTTGGTGTAGGAGTACTGCGGTGTATACCTATGAGTGTGTCTGTTCTGGGGTGAACCTCTCTGTGCCTTCTCCTCCTGGCCTGCTACTTCTGGGGCTTCCCACCTTCCCGGTCCTTTGTCTGCAGGTCTGGGGCTTGGGGAATGGGGAGGCCTGTGGTTGGGTGAAGTGTGGTAGAGGCCAGCGGGGAGAAACATTAGGAACATTCCCTCCCTCCCTCCCTCCCCTCCTCCATTGGAGGTTTCCATCCTTTCTTCCTAGCTCCCTCCCTTCCTTTTCTTGGCCTCAGGGCTGTGGAGAGAGGAGACCCTGTAGGAACTCTTCCCCTCCCTTTCTCCAGATCATCTCTTTTTTTTGGTGTTGTTTAATTAAATGGTATATTTTATTTTCATTATATTTTCTCTTAGTTCTAACCAGAACCAGGTGACAGGGGCATTTCCAGGTGTTTTCTTGTTGGTCCTGTCCCAGAACCAGCAGATTTCTGTGTTTTACAGACTGGAACAAGAGAGTGGGTTTAATGTGCACTTCTCTCACTGTGAGGGATTTGGAGCATTGTGTCTTAGGGCTCTTGATAGCTTGGATTCCTTCCTTTGAAACCTGCCTGTTCCTTTGACCTATTGGAGAAGGGGCTTAATCTAATAAACTGGGATCAGTTCCTTCTATATGTTCCACACACAGCAGTCCTTAGAGAAAGTTGCTCAAGGATGTTTTATTGTCACTTTACCTGTCACCCTTCTCATTTTAACTGCATTTGATCTGTTTGTGCCAAAATATTTAAGCTTTATAATGGCAGAATCATCCATTTATTTTCTGTGATTCTCTTTACTGCTTACACTGTGATAACTTCTCCTCCTTGGTCTCCAACTGATGTTGAATCCCCTTTTACACCTAATTCCTGTATCCATTTGTACTTTAATTTGATAGGCATGTGGTGTTGATCCCCTATTGAATTTCCTGCAAATTACTTTTCCCTTGTTCTATCTGGGGTTTTTTTTAAAATCAAATAGTGTTTACTCCCCTTCCCCACACCATCAGTTGCTGTCTTTGGATTTACTAAACACTAAGTTATTTTATTTGTTTCCTTCTGTACATTGCAAAACAAGCACTTTCCATTCATCAAACTCTCACATTTTAACAAGTTCCCAATGCTTTCCAGGCAGCTGGGTGTCCCACTGGGCCTGAAGTCAGGAAGACTCATCTTGAGTTCAAACCTGGCCTCAGACCTTACTAGCTGTGTGACCCTCAGCAAGTCACATAACCCTGTGTCCCTCAGTTCTTCATCTGTCACATGAGCTGCAGAAGGAAATGGTGAATCCCTCC
>JAQQSU010017216.1:0-10753 GCA_028627135.1 Pseudochirops cupreus | reverse complement strand
GGAAGATCTTCAGATTCCCATAACAGATGGTTTCGGTTCGCAGTGCTGATATGGTTCCTCGTAGCTGAGCTGACTTTAGTGGGAAGTATCTTTGTGTGTGTTTTGGAGTTCTAGGATTGGTTTAGAGTCCTGTTTTATTGGTATTTTGGGATGGCTATGTGAGAGCTGCAATATGTTGCTGCTGCTACACCGCCATCTTGGCTCCGCCCCCCCAATATCCACATTTCTAAAGGAAAAGTTAAAACATTACAGGAAAAAATATATTTTAAAACAATACTAGTGGGGAAACTCAACTTTCCTCACTCAGAACTAGATAACTCTTATCACAAAATAAACAACCAATAAGTTAAGAAGAGGAATAAAATATTAGAGAATTTAGATGTGATAGACATCTAGAGAAAATTGAATGGGAATAGAAAGGAATTTAGCCTTTTCTTCAGCTGTACATGGCACCTTTACAAAAATAAAATAACAATCTCAAAACCAAATGCAGAAAAGGAGTCATATAAAAGATATCTTTTTTAGACCATAATGAAATAAAAATTATATTCAATAAAAGGCTATGAAAACATAAATTAAAAATTAATTGGGAATGTAAATAACATACACCTTTAGAATTAGAGGATCAAAGATTAAACCATAGAAACAATTAATAATTTCAATAAAGAGAATTAAAACAAAGAGACAAAATATGAAAATTTATGGGATGCTGCCAAAGCAATACAAAAATTATGTGTGTGTGTGTATACATATATACATATATATATACATATATATACATATATACATTCACATGAATAAAATAAAGAGCAGATAAATGAAGTGGGCTTGCAACTACAAAAATTATAATAAGAACAAATTGAAAATCCCAAATTTAATGCCAGTTTGGAAAGTCAGAAAATCAAAGGGGAGATTAACAAAATTGAAAGAAGATCATTGAACTAATAAATAAAATAGGAGGTCATTTTATTTTTTAAAAAATTAAAAAATAATAAAATAGGTAAATGTCTGGTTAATTTGACTTGAAAAAGAAAACTAAATTGCCCACATCTAAAATGAAAAGAGTGAATTCACCACCAGTGAAATTGAAATTAACCATTATTAGGAACTATTTGGCCCAGTTACATGCCAATAAATCTGACAATCTAGGAGAAATTATATTTATAAAAATATAAATGGACCAGAATTACTGAAGAGGAAATAGAATACTCAAATAATCATATTTTAGAAAAAGAAATTGGATAAGTTATAAATAAGGTCCCTAAGAAAAAATCCAGAGTACCAGATGTATTCATAAGTAAATTCTACCAAATATTTAAAGAACATTTATTTCTAATACTATATAAATTATTTGAAAAAATAAGGAAAGAATCAGTCCTACTAATTTTATACTTTTACTAATAATATACTTTTAAGACACAAAAAATATCGTGCTGAAACTTAAACCAAGAAAAGTTAAAAAACCAAAAGAAAACTACAGACAAATTTACCCAATGAATGTTTATGTGAAAATTTTAAACAAAATGGTAGCAAGGAGATAATAGCAATGTGTGCATATGTGTTTATAAGACCATATCAATAACAAAACAAACAGAAATTATATGATCCTCTCAACAGATGCAGAAAAAGTTTTTACCAAAATACAATGCTCATTCTAATATTTAACAACCTAGAAAGCATAAGAATAAATGTAACTTTTCTTTAAATAATAAATAGTTACTATATAAAACCATCAGCAGACCTCTATAATGTAAATAAGCTAGAAACTTCCACGGTAAGATCAAGTGTGAAGAAATAATTCCTATTATCACTCTTTTATTCAATATTGTGCTAGAAATTTTAGCTTTAGCAAAAAGAGAAGAAAAACAATTTAAAGGAATTAGATTAGACAACAAGGAAACAAAACTCACTTATTGCAGATGTTATGATGTTATAGCTGGGGAAGGATAGAAAATCAACTAAAACTAACTGAAATAATGAACAAATTTAGCAAAACTGCAGAACACAATATAAAATCACCTAAATCATCAACGTTTTTATGTATTAACAATAGAATCCAGCAGGAAGAAATAAAAGGAGAAATTCCACTTAAAATAAGCACAGATAATATAAAATCTTGGAATTCTACCTTTTAAGACAAAGTGAAGAGCTATATAAACGCAATTATGAAGAATTCATACAAATAAAGTCATACCTAAACAACTGTAAAACTGTTAATTGTTCATGGGTAGGCTGAGCCAATATAATATAAATGACAATTCTACCTAAATTAATTCATTTATTCAATGCCACACAAATTAAATTAACAAAACATTTTATAGAGCTAGAAAAAATTCATAATAAAATACACCTAGAAAAAAAAGATCAAGAATATTAAGGGAAACAATAAAAACTGTGAAGGAAAGTGACCTTGTGGTACCAGATATCAAACTATATTAAATAGTAGTAATCATCAAAACAATCTGGTACTGGCTAAGAAATAGCATGGTATTTTAGTGCAGTAGATTAGGTACACAATACCCAATAGTAAATGATCATAGTAATCTAATGTTTGACAAACTCAAAGATTCAATAAATTGAGACAAGAATTCACCATTTGACAAAGATTACCAAAAAATTGCAAAGCAATTTGGGAGATGCTTGGCACAAATCAGTGTTTCACTTACTATCCCAAGACAAAGTCAAAATTGGGACATGATTTAGACATAAAGGGTAGTATTAAGCAGAGTAGGAATGTATGGAGTATTTCACCTGTCAGATTTCTAGATAAAGGAAGAATTTATAAGCAAACAAGGTAAAAGACATACAGGATGCAAAATGAATGATTTTAATTACATCAAATTAAAATGTTTTTGCAAACAAAGCTAACGTAAGATTCGCAGAGAAACTGGAAACTGGAGGCAGGAAATTACAGTGTGTCTCTGAAATAGGCCTCATTTCTAAAAAAAAATATAAAGAACTGATTCAGATTTATAAGAATATGAGTCATTCCCCCACTGAGAAATGATCAAAGAATATGTACAGGCATTTTTCAGAAGAAGAATCAAAGACATCTATAATTCTATGGGGAAAAAAAGTACTCTAAATCACTACTCATTGGCAACATGCAAATTAAAACAACTCTGAGGTAACACTTCACACCTATCACATTGGCTAATATGACAGAAAAGGGAAATAACAAATGTTGGAGAAAATGTGGGAAAATAGAGACAGTAATACACATTTGGAGTAGGAGATGTGAACTGATCCAGCCATTCTAGATAGCAAATTCAAACCATGCCTTAAGGGCTATAAAACTATGCATATACCCTTTGACCCAACAATATCACTAAAAGCCCTTTACCACCAAAGAGATCAAAGAAAAAGGAATAGGACATATAGGTACAAAAATATTTTGTGGTGGCAAAGAATTGGAAATTGAGGGATTGCTCATCAATTAAGGAATGTTTGAATAAGATGTATATGCTTATGATGGAGTACTATTGTGCTATAAGAAATAACAAGCAGGATGTTTTCAGAAAAACCCAGGAAGGTTTACATGAACTGATGCAAAGTGAAATGAGCAGAACCAGGAGAACATTGAACATAGTAATGGTCATATTTTTCAGTAATCAATTGTAAATGACTTAGCTGTCCTCAAAAGTGCAATGATCCAAAACAGTTCTGAAGGATTTATAATGAAAATATTATCTACTACCAGAGAAAGAACTGATGGGATCTAAATACAGATTCAAGCATACCTTTCTTAAATTTTCTTTATTACTTTTTCTTTCTTTGTTCAGTGATTTTTTAAACATGTCTAATATGAAAATATTTTGCATGACTAAGCTATATCAAATTGCTTGCCTTCTCAAGGAGAAGCAAAGGGAGAAATTAAGAGAGAGATTTTAGAAATTATTTTTAAAACAAATGTTAAAATTCTTATTTATATGTAATTGAGAAAAACAATTAAATGAAAAAAATGTTATAGAATAAAATAGAATTCTGAGGGCTGATTTTTTTTCTCTTATTCCTCCTTTTTCCTCTTCTCATCCTTTCTCATCTTTCTCCTCACTTTCTCCATCCTTTTCCTTTTTCTTTTTTTTTCTCCTTCCCTCTGGTGACTTAGAATTTAAGTAGGCAACTCTGTGGAATGCTCTTATTAATTAATGCTTAATAGGAAAATTTATCATCATTTAGAATCACGATGAAGTTACATCAAATATCTACAAAAAACAAAAATTCAGTCAATCATCTCTATGATTTGGTGAGCATAGGTAGAGCCTCAGCAAAACTTATTTCCCATTAACTATAAATTAATAGGCTGTTTACTCACTGCAAATATTTTATTTTGTAAATTATATTTTAATGAAAAATTGAGAGTACAAATTTCCATATGGAAGGAAGAACAAAAAACTATGAAATGCTTCTTCATTATATATGGAGTATATGTTAAATTTTACATTATAGCACCAACACTGCACTAATTGCCTCTATCCCATTCTGAGTTTTATTCTGCTCTCTTTTGTATATTTTTAATATTTTATAGATGTTCTTTTTTTCATACCATCAATATTCCCCCCATTGATGACCCAGAGTAACAATTTTTACTTGTTACAAATTTGCATAGTTAAAGAAAACAAATTCACACATTTGTCTTATGCAAAATATATAATTTATTCTTCTTCTACAGTCTATCACCACTGCCAAGAAGTAAGGAGTATGCTTTGTAATCAATCTCCTGGAGTTTTTACATGCCATGTGTTGTTCTCAGTTCTTAAGTCTTTCAAAGTTGTTTTCCTCTAAAATATTATAGCTATAAAAATGGGCATAGATGGATTAAATCATGTCACCTAATCATTTTTAGTAAATAACAATATATTTTACTCTGATGCCTTTTATCAATTGTGAGCAATCAATGAATCAGAGGTGCGAATAAGGCTTATATGTCAATCACAAGTGAAATGATGCTACATAGAAAGTCTGTTCAGAATGGATGAGGAACTTGGCTGCTGCTTTCTGTAGGGGTTGTATCAAATTAGCAAATTAGTTTTGTAAACTTTAGAGAATAATAGTATTTATACATTTTTATCAATGTCCTAGAGTTGTCTTTTGCATAAAAGCAGGTGACAGAAGTGTCTGCTTTGGCTGACAGAGATAAATTAAACTTGATGAGGAAAGAAAGTTTGTTCAATCTTTCCACAATTTATGGGTAACTATTTTGTTGGTAGCATTTTCCTAAAACAAAAAGTGATGCTACAAGTATTTTTGTACATGTCTCTATCTTTGATCACTTTTTTTCTCTTTCTTTTAAAAAAATTTTTTTTATTGATTTGTTTGTTTACTTTTAGTTTACAAGATTCAGTTCCAAAAAAAACCCCTGAGTTTCAAATTTTCTCCTCTCCCTTCCCCGCCATGGCAGCATGCAATCAAGTATAGAATCTGCAAATACTTTCACATTAGACATTAGTCTGATTGTATAGAAGGGTTGTAACCGATGGAATGAACAATGGGAAAGAGGAAATAAAACCAAATGTGGAAAGGAGAGAGAGCATGTAGTTTGCTTCAGTCTGCATTCAAACTCTGTTCTTTCTAGATCTTTCTCTGAACGTAGACAGCTTCCATCCCGAGTCTTTTAGAGTTGTCTTATAACCTTGTGTTGCTGAGAAGAGTCCAATTTATCAAAGTTGGTCATCATACATACATTGTGTCTGTCATTGTGTACAGATTTCTCCTGGTTCTGCTCTTCTTACTTAGCATCAGTTTGTATAAGCCTTTCCAGGTAAATATGAAGTCCATCTACTCCTCATTTCTTATAGCACAATAGTATTCCATTACATTCATATACCACAACTTGTTTAGCCATTCCCCAATTGATGGGCATCCCCTTAATTTCCAACTTTTTGCCACCACAAAGAGAGTTGCAATAAATATTTTTGTACATATGGGTCTTCCTTTGATCACTTTGATATATGTCTAATGGAATCAAAAATATGCACAATATCGTGATTGGACTGGGGGTGGGAAAGTTTTAATTTGAAATTGTTTTCCAGAATGACTCGACAAATTCATGAACTAACCAATAGTGCATTAGTATGTGTTTCTTCCTCTAATATCTCCAACAATTGTCGTTTTAGCTTAAGGAAGTAAAGATGTATTAAGCTTTCACTATGTGATAGAGATTAAGGTAAGCAATGAGAATCCAAATATAAGCATAAATAAAGTATCTTCCCTCAAGAAGCTTATGTTCTAATGGAAAAAGATGAGATGTAAAAAGTAATTGAGGGAACAAAGAGAACATGATCCAAAGAAGGGCATGCAATGAAATCTCAGTGTTAAAAATGAAAATATAGCTTGTCTGGATAAGTTTCTTAAAACTGAGGTGCTAATGGGGTGGCTAGATAGCACAGTGAATAGGGCACTGGTCCTGAAGGAGCAGTCCGGAGGACATGAGTTCAAATCTGGCCTCAGACACATCACTTCCTAGCCGTGTGACTTTTGGCAAGTCACTTAACCCCAATTTCCCTGCCCTCCCCTCTTCAAAAAGTAAAAAAAAACAAAATTAAAAAAAATTGAGGTGCTAAGACAGAAGAAGGGACAAGATACTTCCAATGAGAGAATGAATGCTAGGAATATAGTAACTTTTCTCCTAGATGAGAAGGCCACAAGATTTCTCCCAGATTATTTCATAATGTTCACTGGTTTTTATATAATGGCCAGTCCTTTGCCCCAGTAATTGGTGTCTTTGGATTTATCAAACACAATGTTACTATGTTTAATTTCTACTAGGTCTCATGTGCCTAATCTGTTCTATTGATGGACTATTCTCTTTTCTAACCAATATAATTGTCATTTTATTCCATCAGCAGTACCCAACTATAAATAAGTCATATCTTTCTAATTATTTATGTCTTCATTTATTTTATAAAGTGTTTTGTAGTTTATATTCATTCAAATTATTTATGTCCTGATGGATTATCGGATATATATATACATATGATTATTTTGAGTAGAACTTATTTTTATACTTCTTTCTTACATATTTGCTTGGTAACATAGAAGAAAGTTGATGACTTTATTGTTCTATTTCATATCCTGCTAATTCACTGTATTAATTATTTTCATTAAATTTGGTTGGAATTTAAGGTTTCTCTAATCAAACTATTATATAATCAAAACCAATAAAACTATATCAAACATAGTAACAATTAAAATTCTTACTTTAACCCCCAATCTTACCGGACAGATCTCTAGCACTTATACATTGCAGATAATTCACCATAAATATTGATTAAAATCTATATTTAGTAAGCACCATCTTTTCTGTAAGCAAGAAATCTCTTTGGTAGATAGATTTTTTCATTCTGCACATAGGTGCACTTATATAAAACAAAGCATTGTGTGTACATGTATATATGATGTATATGTATAGACAAATGTATGTGTATATGTACCCGTATACGTACACAAATATATTTAGTAGACTGTTTTCTTCTTTTCACAAGATAACCATAATCAAATATTTGGGCATCTGCCATGTGAAAGACAGAAGTTATTTGCCCTGCTTTGACCCAGAGTGGCTAAGAGGACTAAGGATCAAGGGAAAATAGAGTAACCTACCTCAGAAAGTATTCTGTTCTCCCTTACTAGAATTTTATAAGCAAGGGGTGGGTGATCACTTGTCAGCATTGTTATAGAGGAGATTCTTTTGTTAGCAGAGAATCAGTCTATATGATCTCTGCAGAGGTCATTCCAAATTGGAAGATCTATGATTATATTTTTTGAACAAGAAAGCATGCATAAATTTTCACTCTTCATTTGATCAAGCAATGAATCAGCAGGAAGTATTTATTAAACACATATTTTTGCCAACCTCAGTTCCAGGCACTGATGCAAAAGAAATAGCACCTACCCTTAAGAAGCTTGTATTCTATTCATAATCCCAGCTAAAGGAAATGGAATAACTTTCTATCTGTGACATATACCATTTTTGAAATGATAGCTCTTAAATTGCAGGGACTATATGATGTTCTTTTTGTCCCACAACAATGTTGTGAAGGAGTAGGATGTAATTGAAAAGACCTACTAGAATAGCTATAAAATCACTAATAGTTCGGAGAAACATTTGGGTGCTTTTCACCTTTACAATTTTGTCAAAGAAAATGAAGGGGTGTGTTTATTGCTGTTTTCAGAATTTTTGGTGTTGTTCAGTCATACCTGACTCTTCATGACCCTGTGGACCAAAGCAAACCAGTACTGCTCATGGGATTTTCTTGGCAAAAACAATGGAGTAGTTTGCCATTTCCTTCCCCAGTGAATTAAGACAAACTTTAAGTGACCAGTACAGAGTCATACAGCTAATATCTGAAGCAGGATTTGAATTCAGGTGTACTCTAGGTCAAATGCTCTATCCCTAGCTCCCTCTTTGTCTTCAAAATGCTAATACATAATTGAGGTTCCCTTAATGCCTAAGCAAATTCCAAGAAGTCAGTTACTCTCTTCTAGGCCACTAATGTACCATATAGGGCATTGAAAGATTAATATAGCCTCCCAAATGTATTGTACATTTAGAGTGACAGACACTGAAAAAAATCTGGGTCATTTTAGTCTTTATGGTAAAGCACAGAAATAAAAATAAAGGTGTCTCGGTAAAAGATGAATCCAATATTTAGTCACTTGACTTAAATTAAGACACCTTATAAATGTTTATAAACTACCTCTTTAAAGAGTGATGTTTTGCCCAAGGATGAAGTGTGGGATTCTTAGCTTTCTTTCACTCAGTTCAAAATCCCAGCAGTGTTAACCTTCATCCTATCTGAAGTAAATTAATTATCTAGCTGAATGTGTGAGAAGCTATCAGGTTGAAGCCTTATAAACCAAGGTCCTGTCTGGTAGGTGAGGATATTAAATATCCCCTGGCATTGCTTTTAAAGAGATGCAACCTATCCAGGTGTGACCTTCATCGAACCTTCCCTTTTTCCATCTGTGGTTTGGAGCACTATACAGCAGCTGATCATTAGGATGGTAGGAGATTGCTGCCATTTGCCCAGTATTTAATCATCTGAAGCATTAATAAAGCTCTCAGATATCTCTGTCACAGAGATGGATAGTTGCATTTCACTGACTCTTCATGCAGCATTTTTTAAAAAAATAATCTTAGAATGAAAAGTACTTTTTATCATTGTCATTATTATTTCATTTTGTCATTGGAATTTCTATCTTTCTTATGGTTTAACACTAAATGTCACTAAATGTGTGCATTCCACCCATCTGGTTTCAGAACCAACTAATGTGTACTATGTTCAGCATCTAAATCTTGCACTGACAATGTTTAAATCTCGTGGGATTATTTTTAGAAGGTATAACTGGAAGACATACCAGACATATTATCAAAGGAATGACACAAAAACCCTGAGGGAAGATTAAATCCCTGACAAAGCAGAAAATGCATACCTATTTTTTAGAAAAGTACAGAAGAAAAAAGCTAATATTTTAAGTAATTTTTCAGTGGGTCCACCTCTGAACTCAAACTTTGCATATTTTCCCCTTCAAAGTTAAAAAAAAAATCATTAAAAAAATGTGCAGTTAAAGGCTAATAGCTACCATTATTTCTTCTTTTAGAATGTCATAAAAATTGTAAGCCTCAAATTTCTGCCTCTGACCCATAATGCAGACTACATTTCTAACAAGCTACATGTTGTTTAATGGCTGGGAAGTCAATAAAGTAGTCACAAGAGTTCATCAATCCATCTGTCGCATTGTATTAAATTCTTTCATCTCATTTAGTGGACATTGTGCTGAGTGTAATTACAAATTAAATCCATAAAAGAAGGAAAGAACAACCTTGCAAAAAGGAAAGACTAAGTGTACTCTGCAGTGACTTTGCCCATTCATGGGCTTGCTGCTTTCATTAATGCTTTCTTCTGTGACAGTTTTTATTTGAAGTTAAGAGAGCCAGCAGTTCTCAAATACTTGATTAGTAACAAAGGAGGAAGTTTTCTCTTCTATATCTCTTAATTATTTGAAATATTTTCTGAAATGGATATACTATAGTGCTCCTCACTATCCCCTTTTTTAATAAGTGTTATGGTCACCTTTTAATGGAAGACGTCTACAGTTCAGGTTTTCACTCATAAGTTCTGTATGGATTGTTTTATCTCATCTGTAATATATTCACAAAGTAATTATGTTTGCCTTGTGGCCTTTCCACCATTACAATTTTGTTATGGGAATCTGAAGATCTTCCCTGTCCCTAGGCCCTTTGCTTAAGTGGCTTAAGTGACTCTGAGAGCCTTCCCAGATTTGGAAGTATACTCTGTCCCCTAATAGGCTGAATGTAGTCACATAGAGCCTGAGGAGGGAGGCTTGTTCTTCAGAAATGCCCACATCTTATTACTTTGTGATTGGGCAGTGGGTCAAGAAGGCTGTGATGATCTCAGATCCAGGAGAAGGCTATGTATACTGCTGATGTGAGGTTTTGCTTTGGGGCTCACTTTGAGAAGAGTTGCGGGATTTGGCCAGATGAGACTCTGGGAAGCCACTGAGCACTCTCCCCCCCCCCCCCCTCGGCTTTGAGAAACCCAGATGTTCATGTTGCCCTCTCTGGTAACTGAATAGGTATGGATATAATGGTCAGATGATTGGAAGCCTGTCTGCTGATCTGTTTCTTTGTCTGCTTGTAACTTCTATTTGCATTCTGTTTGTATTCTCTGAAGTTCAGGGTGCTGACTTTTTCCCCTGAACTAGATAAATGATATATGATTGATTAAAGTAA